>JANHGC010001028.1:26546-38546 GCA_027560395.1 Boaedon fuliginosus
TGGGAGGGAGAGATAAATAAATAAATAAATAAATAAATAAATAAATAAATAAATACATCTGGATATATATCATTTCCTATTGGTAGTAGCAAAGTGATGAGTACTTAAGTTGAATCTGAGGTTCTGCTGTAAGCAAGATCTGGGCATAGGATTGTTGTCACAACGCCATCTGTTATTGTATTTTTCTGAGGACTAAGTCATGAGAAATTTAAACTCTTCTTACCTGATGGAATAGTTCATTGTATGGATTCATTATTTGAGAACTAGTCCCTTCTATGAGGAACCTTCCCTTATTTTTGAAATGATGGAAGTTATCATTCTAGGAATGGAATGAACCTATCACATCTTGGAAGATCTCATCTGGCTCTCTAGCATCTCCATTTCAAGCGTGGTTTTATTTCCTGATTGGCTTTCTAAGCATTTCTAGTTCAGCCACTTTGATTTCAATATACAGTCAATATATCACTATTAACAAGCTGATACTCACATATTTGATATTCTGCACAATAAACTGGAACATATCCTCTCCCCTGTTGGCTTTTTATATGAATAATTAGGTATTCTTCTTCTTTAAGAACTATTTGATATAAAATATAGTTTAACTATTATATTTTTACGAAGTTTGGAGCCCTGGCTTTCTTTCACCATTGCTAAACTAAATTGCTACTCTCTGAAAGGAGGTCAATGGGCATCTCTGCCTTCTTAACTCCTTTACTAAACTCTCTCACAAACCCCCCTGTTGCTGTTTGTCTTCTCACTCAGTCACTTTTTCAATATATCCTCTCATTTGCCTCTTTGCTTTCCAATGGGTTTTTACAGGGTTGACCACATGAACTAAGTTAATCCTACATTATCTGTCAGTAGATCAGCTTCCTAGCAAGCTGCTAGGTATCATTCTACAACAGTGATTTCCAATATGGGCTCCAGATGGAAAGGAACTGACTTCAGCTCAGTCAGTCAGTAAATAGAGTGACTTTGAGTTTTGGTCCCTCAAGGCCTCATGATTTTTTATTGTTGACTCTGGATGGAGCTGTGCTTTCCCAGAATGAGCTGGTGCACTATTTGGGAATCCTCCTTGATTCACTGCTCAGGTAACAGGTGGAAGAAGCCATGACTGGGGAGACTTTGCACAGATTTGTTTTGTGCACCAATTGTGCTATTGGAGCTGAGGTACTGGATGTTTTAGTTCTTAGTTTTAGTTTCATCTTTATGAATTTTTGGTTGGTAGTTTCATTACTGTTCTGAGCCACCCATGTTTTAATATGGCCAGCCACACAAAACTTTTAATTTTTTAAAAATATATATATTTGAAAAATTCCTGGCCTAGAGATGGAGGACCTAAAGAGAGCTATCTGCACACTGCAGATGGCCTTATATAAGAGATAGCTGAACAGCGACAAGAAGATTAAGAAGAAAAGATAAAAGCTAATAACAACTAATTCAGGTATAAGAACAAGTGATAAGAATGTTAATTATGTTCATAATTCATAAAACCAAATAGTGCTTTTCATATGAGACATTACTTTAAATCATAATCACAGGAATAAAAAAATGTATCTACCTGCTTGAATTTAAAATATCCACTAAAAATAAACCACAGTAATGGATGGTAATGGTACTTCTGAGAAATCTACACGTACGTTGTCTGATAAATTGTCACTTCTAACTTGCTACAAGAAGCAGATGGTATTGAAATGATAGCAAAATGACTTTGATGTTAGAAATTGCAGTTTAATTAGTTATTGTGGGATATACTGCAGGCTTTTCAAACAAAATAAAAGTTTAATGTTGCAGCCAAAGGCCATGCTATTTCATTTTGGTTTTGCTGCCTCGACAATAAAAATTGTCAAGGTGAAAAAATCCAATGGGAATCAGATTTTTTTAAAAAAAAAAAAAGTACACAAGAGTAAACAGATAAAGGAAAAAACTGTCAAATGTTTGTAGGTTGCAGGGTTTTTTTTAATACACCCAATATGAATATCCATTCAAATTGAATTTTAATGGATGTATGAAAATTGAATTAAATGGCCTTTCATTCCATGTGTTTTGGCTTAATAATATGGGAACATTATTAACAGAAATGATTAAATAAATATTATTATTAATATAAATTAATATTAATGTTAAATTAATATTGAAATTGTGCTTTCCAAAAGATGAAAAGCCTTTGTTGTCAGAAATAGTAAGCATGTTTCTTTTTTATGATAGTAAAGTAAAAATAAAGTAAACATGCTAGGAATCTTTTTGTAATAAAAAACAGTTAGACAATATGTAGTACAGGGGTGCAGTATAGTAGGACAAGACATAACTTAAAGGAAGAATTCTAGAACAAAAATTAGACAATATATATTCTAGTTTGAAAGTGGATGGTCTGGATTCAGAATAAGGGACTGAGTCATGCAGCAATAATTTCCAATTTATAACTTGAACAAAGTTAATTACCTTGAGTGGCAGTTAGGTATCTTTTATGAGCAACAGGGGTTGAGAAGAGTCTTGTTTAAGGATAGAAATATTTGATCCCCATTATGCACATTACTGGAGTAATACACAGTGAATTAACTGGAGTGCACAGTGAATTAACTGGAGACTGAAAAAAAGAAGAGGGAAATAAAATAATTTCACTATTCAGAAAATACATGCAAGTATTTATTTCCAACCTGTGATGGTTTCTCTTTTTATTAACTAAAAAGAGGATTCCATCAGTTTTTTAAGGAACGTGCAACCCACAACCAAATGTGGGAGTTTTAGCACATGTTAAAGAGTAAATCTAAAATAAATAGTATCAAAGAATCAGAGAATCAGAGACTACGTTCACACAATATAAAAATCTAGACTTACCTTTCTATGGCAGCAGTACACAACAAATACTTTGTCATTGGTGGCAATTGTTTTAGTTTTTCCACAACAAAGAATCATAGAAGCTTAAAATTGTAGAGTTGCAATAGACCACAAGTGTCATTTAGTCCAACCCTGTCGTGATTCCATCAGTGTTCCTATAATTTATTGCTACATTTGTACATCAAACTGAAAATAAATAGTGAGGCAGAAGTTGATGAGGTCCATAATTCTAGGTATTTTCATCTTAGTGTATTTGAAGGTTGGATGTGTTGTGTAGTACTGCTGCCACCATATCAGCCACAAAGAATCAGGACCATTCGTAAGGTTGCAGCATAGAAGATTTATTCAAGCGTATACACAAGAATCTGATCAATTAAAGGTCAATTTCAAACATGGGAAATCAAAAGTCCAGATAGTTTAAATGAATATAAAGGTTTATTGCAAGAATCAGAACTACTAAAGTCAATGCAAACTGGCAGTAGATAAAGGTCAATGGAATTCAAGGTCTTAGATCTCTTATGGGCACAAAGGCACTCAAGACTGATGATTTATTTGACCCCTCCTTCGGACTCAGTTTGGACATCTTCTACAATGAACACAAAATTGTGCCAGATAAAGGTCAACAGAATTCAGCTGCACTTGTAGCGCTTGTGAGAACACAAGGACTCTAAACTGATGACTATTTAACTCTGTCCTCCAGTACTGCCTGTTCTCTTACACATGGATTCTTTTGCTAGTTTTGTTCTGTGGCATTGAATGAAACCATAATTTTACTTTCTTTTATTTTTAAACCTTTGATTTTCTGTAGTAAGAGTTGATAGGATGTTCACTGTGAGATGTCCATGGTTTTTTTGGAAGTTCTTTGGCTCTTCTACTGGTTGTTTTAACATCTTGTCAGTACGAATGTACTCTGGATTCCTATCAATAACTTTACTGAAAGCAAGATAAATTTCATGGGAAATGTGGAAGCTATCACTATATCACTATCTTTTCAACTCCCTTCTTTTTTAATATATTTTTGTCCAATGGAGGTATTATGTGGTATGATTAGAGTTAATGCTTTAGTATAGACCAAGGGCATCTTTACACCCTATTATAATATGAGGTGTGAAAATTATTGATAAGACAATAATGTTTTCCTAAAATGCATCCTTAAGACTATCACACATCTGTCTCTCTCTCTTATCTGGTACTGCAATTGTGCACAAATGCATGTGTATCCTCATTAGTTTTCTGTGGGACTAGGATAGATGAGAAAGGGGATTCAGCTGACCATAAATGAAACTGAAAAATCAGCATTCCAGCAATCACCTCACCCTGCTTCTTTCTTGGATTCCAGAGAAAAAAAACCATGTGATTATTTGGGCAGAGAGAGAGGTGCTTGTTAAATTGCTCCTGGAGCTAATCACATTATCTTGCTACCTGATGTTTCAGAAACTGTAAGGCAATATGGAATGAAACTCAATCAAGAGAGTGAGAAAAATCAAATCACTTCTTAATAAGTAGCTGTCTGACTAGGGAAAACCAGCCCCCTTTGGGACTAAATCAATTCCTTCTAAGCTAATTGAACTGCTTATTTTTCTATGTTGCAATTTCCATGACTGGTTTGACCTCTACCCCCAAGATTCATTGCTCATTGAAGCAGATCGTGTCAGATGATCTGATGAAAAGGGCATTTAAGCCATGAGGAGAGTTCCCCAGAATCCTCCAACCTGTATGGCTTTGCGGACTCACAGGGGAGAAACAAGAGATGATTCTGCATGAGTGGCGGGAAAGCACATGTGCCACACAGCTCCATTTACGCAAGTGTAGGGCTTGCACAAATGGAGCAAGTGTGCAAGTGTTTACCTGCTGCTTGCACACATGGGAATGCACACTCATGCACACACTCACACACTCCTTTCACAGCCCGGTTCTAAATGACTCCTGGTAGTAGGTCACAGCATGGGAATTGGGGACCCCTGCTTTGGAAAATAGGTTGAACCCTTCTTTTGGGGCAGTCCTTTAGATACTGGAAGACTGTCACCCTTAGTCTTTTTTATATCAAGTAGATTTACCCAAATCCTGCAACCTTTCATGTTTTAGCCTCTGGTCCCCTAATCATCTTTGTTGCTCTTTTCTGCAGTCTTTCTAGTCTCAACATTTTTTTTATATTGTGACGACCAAAACTCAATGCAATATTCCACTTGTAGTTTTATCAAGGCATTATAAAATGGTACTAACACTTTGAGTGATCTTGATTCTATCCCTCTGTTAATGCAGCATAGGACTACATTGACTTTTGGGGCAGCTGCAGCACACTGCTGGCTCATATTTATTATTTATTTTATTTTATTTATTTGAATTTATACCCCGCCTCATTTCCCCAGTCAGGGGAACTCGAGGCGGTTTACAATTAAAATCACAATATTTAACAGTAAAAAGTAACAACCTGCAATCACATTCATCCAAGGAGGGGCACATTAATCCCAGGCCTTCCGCCAGAGCCAGGTCTTTATGGAAGGCCAGTAAGGTGGGGGTGGTCCTGATCTCTACAGGGAGCTGGTTCCAGAGGTCGGCGCCGCCACAGAGAAGGCTTTTGCACGGGGGCCCGCCAACCGGCATTGTTTGGCTGACGGGACCCATAGCAAGCCTTCTGTGGGGTCTGACTGGGCGCTGGGAGGCCTAAGGTAGTAGAAGGCGGTCTCGAAGGTACCCCACTCCTAAGCCATGTAGGGCTTTAAAGTTGTTATTAGCACCTTGAATTGCACCCGGAAGACTACTGGCAGCCAGTGAAGGTCGCGAAGGATCGGTGTTATACGGATGCGCTGAGGTACACCCTCGATCACTCACGCGGTTGCATTTTGCACCAGTTGAAGTAATTTAAGTGATTGTCCACTAGGACTCCAAGATCCCTCTAGCAGTTACTACTATTGAGGCAGGTTCCCACTATACCACACCTGTGTTTGGTTTTACTTGCCTAAATGTAGACTCTTACCTTTCTCACCATATATAGACCTGACTTCGTTTAAAATCCCTTTACTTCCTCTCAGTATCAGTGTTGAAAATGACATGGATTTGAGCTACAAATGTTCTCCTTTATTGATACTTATGACACCCAACTATATGTCTGAGCCCAAGGTGAGTTAAACAATGGCATGAGCTCCTTCCACAGAGCCTGGAGTCTCTTAAGGATTGGATAGAGAGCAACAGACTAAAACGTGAACCTTGTTAAGATGCAGTGGCTCCGGGTTTGGGGCTTTTTGGTCCATGGAGAATTGCACTGCCCCAAATAGACCCAGTGCAAAACCTGGGAGCATATGGCAGTCATGGCTAGAAGGGCCTTTACATAACTGAAGATTGTGTGACAATTACACCCTTTTCTGGACCAACTGTCCCTGTTCACTGTCACCAATGCCTATTCACCTCCCACTTTTATAACTACAATGTGGTCTCTATGAGGCTACCTTTGAAAAGTATCTGGAAACTTCAATTGGTTCAAATGGTGACAAAAGTCTAGATTTGTATGACACCTCTCTTGTGGGAAATGCATTGGCTGCCAATTTCCTTCTTGGTCCCATTCAAGGTGCTGATTTAAAGCCCTACATAGCCTGGAGCCAAGTTTTTTGAAGGGTGTCTTTTTCCAGTTATAACTGGCCAAGCCACCAGAGCAGGAGGCAGGACTTTTCTGGGTGCTCTATCTTAAGAAGGTCTATCTAGTGGGACCAAAAGGGGCCTTCTCCGTAGTGGTTCCCTTACTGTGGAACATCAACCCTGTGGAAATAAGATTGGTCCCACTTAGATACTGTTTCGAAAGGCCCCAAAGACATGCCAATGGGCCTGGGGACCCAAATAATAAAGAGCCAATTGAGATTGGTTTGACTGTTGTCGTCGGGAAGGCAGAGTGGGGCAGTATTTATTTTGTATTGGAGCTTTAGTTCTGCAAGCCACCCAATGTCACTGTGGGTTGGAAGGCCATATAAATTTTCTAAATAAATAAATAAAATCTTCAACAATAATTTATGGAAAGAAATAATTCGATTACCTGACCTATGACCTAAGCAGATTTAAAAACTTTTAATTCATTGTGCTTTTAAATTGTTCTTTTACACTTTGAAAGGCAACATTAGGTTTAAAGAGAAAGCAAGGAAGAGAGCCAGAATCTGATCTAAGAATCTCATCGTTGTATCTTACTTCAACTGCAATAAGAACCAATGCCAAAAGTCTTACATAAGTGTTAATATAAAAATATTCGACACCACTTATATTGATTAAAACAAGTTTATTTCAAAAGATATATTTGTACCTCTAAATACCAAATATAAATTTCCCTATTATTTGTCTACAAGACATACTTGATCAAACAATATGATCTGATTATGGAAAATTTATGATTCAGGGCAGTGATTCAAGAACAGTATGTACAGAATTTTAAAAAAGCAATGCAATTCTGAAAGTATTTAATACAATGAAATATTTTAATATGTTTTATTTACATTCTTTGATATATTAACATCTGGCTACCCACTATACCTATAAGGTAAAACAATATAATGCAATTAATTTTTTGCAAAGCCCTGAGACATACATCTATTGATTCAAAATGAGAGAATCAAAGTCAGTGTAGAAGAATCCTACTCAGACTAAACACCAATTCAACTTTCTGTCATTAGTCAAATGCCTTTGTGTGTACCGTAAACTAGGGATATGTAACTTCTATCAATCTGAGGATGACACCACTTTTTATGTGGTGTTATTGACTACTCTCCAGAGTCAGAGTAGATGGATTTTATACTGTTTTGGGTTTTTAAATGGTGAAATGGTTTGCCTTTTAGAAACAAAAGAACGGAAATCTTTGGGACCAGTGAGTCACAAAAATCAGTTTTTGCACTCCTATCATATGCAAAAGATATACAACCATTTTTAAAACAACCAGTATTTCAAATCATAATGCGTCTTGAAATTCATATTCCTCTTCAATTCCTCTTGAGCATAATAGAGGTATCATGCTCAATAGCTGCTGACAATTCTATCATCTACAAAGTCATAAAAGCCAGTGGACATCAGTATCCATAGTGCAAATAACGAATTGTTGCATGTTGCTACATAATAAAAATAAAGTACTGTCTTTAAAAGTATTGCTATTAGAATATAACAGGTAGTCCCAATTTATTTGATTCTTAGAATTTTTTTTAAAAAATGACAAAAAGTATATATATGACATGTAATCAGCATCATTTTGATCAAACCCAGTTCATTTTTAAACTCTAACTGAATCTGTCATATCACTCCTTATTTATTCTAATTGAACTGTTTATTTTTTGTTACAAACACGAATAATTTTATGTAATCTATAAACTCAGTTATCATCAGGAAACATTAATTGGAAAAAATTAATTTGAAAAAGAATGAACACAAGGCATGCTTTATTTTTCTAAATCTTCATAAATTATTACTGTGACCAATGAAAACACCATATCGACAATGTTCTTTTATAAATCGTTTTGAAAAGTTTCTCACAAAAACAACTTTAAGTTATATTAAAAACTTTACTGAATTCTACACAGAATTTCCCACTGTAAAAGTTTAAATTATTAGAACTTTCATTACATTTAATTAACTATACCTACTCAAAATAACTATAAAGAAATACATAAAAAGAAAAAAATATAAATGACTATTAATAAATTTTTAGTATTGTCAAGAATACTTATATTCTGTATCATAAGCCACATCAAAAATGTCTGCTCTTGTTACGTTATTCTTACATTTGCTATACCCTGATGCAAAATCAAGATAATCCAATAAACAATACAGTATTTATTTATTGAACAGAAATTGCTTTTGGGTAGAAATATGAAGGACTATAACTGTCAGTTTTATTCTTGATATGTTAATTTGCTTAATGGAGTAATTTAAATGATTACAGAATGCTTCGTATCAAATATTCCCATCTGTGAAGAAGAACTGTTATTAACCCACTATATAATAGTGAACAAAATATTCTTGTTTCATAGAAACAACAAACATTTGCCTCCACTGGACAAATGGTCTATTTACAGTTACATGGTGGCTGCCTAACTGACAGCGAGTATGGGTCATTTTTACTCATGGAGCTTAATAGACTGATGATCTCTGCTGACTTGTCTTTCCTTTTAAGATTCGTCTTATCTGAGAAAGAGGAAATAGAAGGGAAAAAGCCCAATTATTCAACAGCACTTAATACAACATTATTTAAGCCTGACAGTATGCAATGCATTTATGACTATGTTGCTTAGTAACATAAATTCTGACCCCATTTGATATCATAACCTGAGGACTAACTGCAAAATAGTAAGCACAATTGTAGTTTCACTTAGCAACCTCTTGGCTTAATGACCTAGTTGCTAGTCCCAATTGTGGTTGCTAAACAAGGACTACCCTGTATTGTATTAACCTGACGATAACATCAACAGACTGCTTATTGAATTGCTCACTGAATGGCTTCTGTAAGATATCAGATCTTAATTCTCAAGAGAACTATCAATGAAGAACAAAAAGAGTTAACATACATATGTCACTGTAATTTATACTTTCCAGGTGCATGATGAGGAGCATCTATTTCCCTTTTTTAAGTTACTGAAACTAAAATAGTGCAGCTCATTGATTTATACATGCTGTGTAATTTGAAATAGCTTCCCCCTAAAGATGCAAACTAGCCGTTTAATGGAATAAACAAAAAACCCCTTCTTATAATACGCTTTACTTAGCTTTAGTTAGCTTTACTTAGCTTTACTAAGATGTTTGTAAAGCATCTTAGATTTCAAGCCCTGAAAAACAATTTTTTATAAAAAAAAACATTAAGAAACTCAACATAAGGGATGTCTCCCTACTTCTGTAGTTTCTTTTTATTCGAGAAAAAAACAAAATGACTCATCAAAGAAAGAAACATTTTCAACCTGGTTTACTGCAAAGGTATTATTTTTAAAAAAATCTAGGTGCATGTCTTTTCATTCTGTAACAGGACTATCATAGGAAAGAAAGAAAAAAGCATGAAGTGTGAAATCTACTTCACATAAAAACAAGATTTCGCATATCTTTTATCTCTTACCTCAACTCCAATAGGGCTGTCAGGAACCAAATGAACTGGCTGCTCATTTTCCAAATTCCTGGCACTTGGATCAGCTCCTTTGCGCATCAACAAACGAACTGCATCCAGCTGAGTCATTCGATGCTGCAAACTAGCAGCTACATGGAGTGCAGTATTGCCATTGTAAGCCTAGTTCCAAGAGATAAAATCATTATTTAAAAGGAGATGAGAAGCAGATGAATTATTTCTGCAAATAGGAATACCCTAAACTAGACACATGGTTTGTTGTTTATATACCTTGGCATTAATGAAAGAAAGACAATTTGGAAGCTCTAAAAACAGTCGAAGGAGTTCCACATTTGCTTCTTCAGCTGCTAGGTGAAGGGCTGAACGGCCACTTTTACGGTCCTGTCCATACACAAAAGAGAATGTCCAAATAATATTACACACTGCACATTTAGTCACTGTAAAATGTAAGAACACACACAATTAGTCACTGTAAATGAAAACATAAAATTTACTTTGAGGAACAGTTTCTTGGTCTTCTTAAATAGTGGCATTCTCTTTGAAAGGTTACAGACTGAAAATGAGCCTAGTGATTAAACTAGATGAGACCCGATGGTGCAGTGGTTAGAATGCAGTATTGCAGGCTAATTCTGCTCAAGTCAAACTTCCTCAAGTTTGACTCAGCTTCCATCCTTCCAAGCTCAGTAAAAATGAGGTCCTCTCTAACCTCTTAGAGAGTTCTGTAAAGCACTGTGCAGCAGTATGTAAATCTAAGAGCTATTGTCTAAGCACTAGATAAGAAATTATATAGGAATTAAGGAGTTAGGAGGGTATTTTTATGATCATTATTTATTTCAGAAATAGAGACAAATATTTGTAGGAATAATATGATCCCTGCAATATTAGTCAACCATTAACTCATTCATGTCCCTTGCTTATTATTCAGTATTGCTCCACTACAAGCTTGGATAATAATCCGATTTATGAATACTAATTAAAGTAAGACTTTTTTTCTTTTTATGTAACTAAAGGAGAAAAAGCAAACTGAAATTTAAAATCAAAAAAGTAAAAATCGAAACTATTCTTTTGGCTTAATACCAGTCACTTTATGTGCAACACATATACATTTAAAAACCTACAGAATAACTCAGAAACATAAAAGATCAAATTGAATTCTCAAATATATAGAGTTAATATTCCTTGCCTATGAATGTATCACATCACATGGCACATTTTTCTAAACATCCAAATCTTCAAACGGATGCAAAACAACGGTATGTGAATCATTTCTCAGATAAACATATAATGTTCTAATATTTCCTTATGTGACTTACTCTGGCTTCAACAGAGGCCCCCATCTGAATTAGATATTTGATTGTATCTGCCAACTTCTTGCTTTTCAACCTTAATTCCTGGACTTCAGGAGTATGAGGTGACTGCTGCCCTTGTAGGTCATGTACCACGGCATTATGAACCACTACTGCACAGTGCAATGCTGTCAAACCTTAATAAGAAACATATCAGTTAGCAAAACAAAAACCCAAATCACCACTGATCTTCTGATCAATAATGTATTAAAAAGCAATAGTCATTCCATTATCTAGATTTCATTTTCATTTTATTTGCAATGCATAACTTTAAAGGAATTTTAATCTATGCTTGAGTCTATAATAGAGATAGAATTAAGAACTGGCAATTGAAGAAATGCATGTATTTTTACTCATTTAACTTCACATTGTTTGATAAGTTTGTCTATGTACAGAACTATAATTAAGAATGTAGTTATGAGCTATATCTAGATGGAAAAGAAATTTCTGTTTTTGTGATATGCCTTCTTCTGACCCTATTCTGACAGTGATATGTCTTCTTTTACAATCTCTCCATCAGTCTTTCTCAACTTGGGTACTCTCCAAATATGTAAACTTTAATTCCCAAAATACAGGCTTCTTCTAAAGATATTATTTAACCAGCTTATCTAGGTTAATGTAGCATTATCATTATAGCATTATTAAGCTCAATTAATTAACAATGCATTAGACAAGGTAAAAGGGATTTAGTGTGGGATTACATTTGAAGCTATTTCCATAATTTATTTTATTTAAAAATGA
>JANHGC010001028.1:38646-48912 GCA_027560395.1 Boaedon fuliginosus
ACTGCTTGGGGAGTGTTGTAAAGCTCTGATAAGCAGTATATAACATCTGAGTGCTATTGCTATCCATGCTGTAAGCCATCCAGAGTCCTTCGAGAATTGGGCGGCATAAAAATGTAATAAATAAAATAAAATAAAATAAAATAAATAAAAGGCAAATGGAATGTAAGTCAAAGATTCAAAATTAAATATATATACTTACATCCTTATACACAATGAACCTGTGTCAATCCTTAAAAGAATGTTTCATTTAAAATTTCAAAGATTTCAAAGCATCCTTTTTAATATGGTTCCATTTGTAAGAACTGTATTGGTGTCGCCATTGCACATCACATCAGCCACTTTATTGGCTTCCAATGTGCTTCTATGTGTGCAGAAATAAAATAAAGTAACCAGAAATTCCAACTCGTGGGGTTGAATGCCTTGCTTTTTCAGTGTAAAGAAGGCGTATTTCCTGTAAGTGGATCACCCCAGCAAGCAAATTTACTGTTATTTATGAATATATAATAATAATAATAAGGCTGTCCAGCTTACAAAAATGTGACTCTGAGTGACATGCAACAGTTAAGGAAGTATTTATTATTATTATTATTATTTATTCAATTTATATCCCGCCTCTCTTTAGCCATTTGGGGAACTCGAGGCAGCAGAGCAGTACAATAAAAACATTGACCTATATCATAAAAAATTAAAACACATTCGCTCACTCAATCATACACGAGGGTGGGGGGAGGAGAGGTAATTAAGTACACGTTTGCTGGCAAAGCCAGGTCTTCAGTGCCTTGCAAAATCCAGGCAAGCTAGAGATGGTTCTAATCTCCGTGGGGAGCGAATTCCACAGAGACGGAGCTGCCACAGAGAAGGCCCTCGCCCGTGGCCCCGCCAGTCGACACTATCTGGCCGATGATACTCGGAGCAGGCCCTCCCTGTGAGATCTAACTGGGCGCTGGGAGGCATAACAAGTCCTGAGTATCAGCACTGAAATCTGAACATTTTTAATTGGGTAGTTTACCCACTTAACACACAATATAGGAGTATTAGCTGCTCACCCTCGTAATTTGTTCCTTCCAAATCAACATATTGATTGCTTACGATGGCTCCTTTTTGGATTGCCTAAAAATGAAATGAGAACCTACATTAACTATATATGTAACAGTAACTGAAATATGAAGGCATGAGATCAAATTTATATAATTCAGAAAAGTTTATGTCATTACAACTAATATGTCAATATTTGTATAAAAATTTATTTTTAAAAAAGTAATTTAAAACTAGACGATTTCTATTTCTGGTCCATTGTCCTTCAGTGTATTAGAATTACAACTCAAAGGAACAAAAAGCCTGACTATCACTTGAAACAAACAATTACAAAATAATCAAATGTATCCTCAGAATTGCAGACATAATTTTGCAATATTCTTGTTTTTTATTGTGTGTAGCAGAAGGAAGTATGAAATGGAGAACAGAATTAATTTATGGGAGCCATACTGCATTATCATTCAGTCAGACTCCATTTGCAGGAAAGGAAGAAAATATAAAATTATTTTTTCTTGTGTTTTAACATGGGATTGGGAAGGTTATACGTCATATTTTAATACATTAAAGAGTTCGAGCTCCTGAGAAATTAGGATGAAACTTGATGGTAAAGTTCAGTTAAAACTGTATTTCTAGATAATGTAAATTAACTTAACAGAAAATATACTACATTAAATCCTTAATGTATAATTAGAGGTGTTGAGATATATTATACATGCTAATAAAGAGAAAAGGGTAAATGCAATGGTTCAGCTTTTAATTCAGATGTCCCACCTGAAGGACTTGTGCATGACCCTTCTCAGCACACACATGCAATGGAGTTCTACCCCAGCAATCTGTAGTATTCACTTGTGCCCCAAGACTGACCAGATCCTGGACAATAAGGTGTTGATTTGCAGCCACAGCTACTTGCAGGGCACTCTAGAATAATAAAAAGCAGATGCATTAGACACTGTAATCTTAACAAGAAATGGCAATTAAGAAAACAAACCACATAAAAGCCTTTTCAATGAAGTAAAAGCATGTTAGAGAACATCTCCTTAATGAAATCAGTTTGGTCTGATTTAGCAAATAATTCTGGAACATATAGATTGCACACAAACTTTCAAATTTCATATTAAAAGACAATCTAAATAGGATTTGGTAAGAAAATAAAGGAAATAATCATGGACCTAAGGTGGGAATTTGCTAGGCTTAGAGAATCACCTGGCCATTGTGTTCTTTAATATCCAACATCTGCAGGGCTGCCATCTTCCTTGCCAGCACATAGGAAACTGCCCGTCGTCCCTGGGCAACCGCAATGTGGAGAAAACTGTAGGGAAAAATAAAAATTAACACAATATTTAAAGCTGACAAACATATCATATCCATTGACGATGTTTTAAAAATATGCTTCACTCTAAAAAGCCATTGAGAAAAGCCCTAGGTAAATTGCTGACAGCAAAGACGATTAAGGTAGTATCACCCACTTTATTTTTATTTTATCGTATTTAGTCATAGTCCCAGATGTAACAGAATAACATAATTGGAAGGAATCTTGGAGGTCTCCTAGTCCAACACCCTGCTCAAGCTAAAGACCTTATATTATTTCAGACAAATGGTTGCCCAATCTCTTCTTTAAAACCTCTCCAGTGAGGGAGCACCCACAACTTCTGAACGCAAGCTGTTCCATTGATTAAGTATGTTGTCTGTCAGGAAATTACTCTTTATTTCTAAGCTGGTTCTCTCCCTTTGATCAGTTTCTATCCATCGCTTTTGTGCTACCTTCAGGTGCTTTAAACAAAAGGTTACGGTTTGTGGCAACCCTTAAGATATCGGAACACTGCTATCATGTCACCACTCGTCCTTCCTTTCACTAAACCAGAGATACTCAATTCCTGTAACCGTTCTTCATATGTTTTAGCCTCCAGTCCCCTGATCACCCTTGTTGCTCTTCTCTGCAGACGTCAGAATCATTAATGTACTACAGAGCTTTTTGTTCAGTCAAATGAATGGCAGCCTAAAGGTGTCTAAACAAAGAATGCTGATTCACCATTTCCATTTCTGCAGTAAGTGATATTTGAACAATACTCACGTGTCACCATCAGAATCTTTAGCAAGAATCTGGTCTTGAGAGATGTTGGCCATTTTGTTTTCTTCCTGTTCCACTTGCCACTGGAAAAATGATTTGCCCAACTGACTTGTGCTGCCTGTACTGCTCTGAAGTTGCAGAGATATATCTGAAGAAGACAGAGATAAACCATGATCCTCAAGACCCCTGGATGTGTTATCTGAGACTTGGTTGAAATGCTGAGAGCAGCTGCTGACTTCAGCTTGCTGGAGGCCACTGGGAATTGTTTGGAGTGGAGCAGAGATGTTGTCTGATCCTTCAGAGTCGTTTAAAAGTGAAGCAAAACTTTCTGTGGTACAATATGGCAGTTCTTGGCTGTCAAAAATATTTTGTTGATATTCAGAGGAATGGCTGCCTGCAGAGTGAGGTCTGTATTCCAGCAATGGAATACAATGCTGAGACATATCCTGTTGTTGTTGTGTAGGAGAAAACTGATAATTCTGGGATGGTTCCAGGATTGGAGAAGAGCTGTTTGCTTGGAAAGCTTGGTATTTTTGAACAGGTGAAAAAGCTGGTGCTCCAGCCATCTCTTGATATTGGTGTTCCCCTGGAGAGTTGGGATTGACCATGCTGTGAAGCCAGCTAACTTGTACAGTGTTCAAAGACACTGGGCTGGATTCATTCTTAATATTGATAATATTCTGCAGCATATCACAGCTGCTATCTTGCTTAAGCTCATTATTATGGGAATCCTCCATATTATTATCCATGGAAGTTGGTGTCTGTGGAGGTGTCTGCAAGATAAGAGATACAGATTTAAAACTGATCTGATTGCATCTTGCCTTAGAAAATAGTTGGAAGCTATATAGCAATGTGAGAATGAGCATGAAAAACTCCAATAAAATACTTACCAAGAACTGAGGTTGCAAAATAGCTGTTCGTTTGTAATACACCCCATCAGAAAGACAGTCTGGAGCTTTTCTTTTCCGATTATGAGTCAATATATTTTTTAGTTCTACTGAAAAATAAGCAGAATTCATAAGTCTATGGCACAGCCCATTTTTCTAATACTCAAAGACAAACTCAAGCAACAAATGAGACGAAAAACTGTACCTGTGTATGGATCATGTTTCATCAATGTTCCTTGTGCCTGTTTTTAAAAAAATGAAAATGTTTTTATATAATTAAATATTTTATCATGAGAATAATATTTACAGAAATATAAGTAAACCTTATGAACTTTGAATATATATTTTTCAGAAAAAGCAAAATTTTTTATAGTTTTTCCAATAATTACATTCTACTATCTTCAAACATTTTTCTTATTTTACGGTATTTATTTCAAACAAAAGACATTAAAACTTCTGAATATCAAAAGAGGATAAAAATATAATTTAAGAGTTCATGCATTTCAGTATTATATAAAAGTGTAAGGATAACTAGCTTAGAAAGTCTGTGTATGCAGATATCTTACAAAACATTCATAATCATCACTGGGCTACATAGTTTTTCAGATTCTTATTGATTTCATTTAATGAATGGAAAACTTTTCAATATAAAATTGAGGTATGTTAACAATCTAATTAAACTGTCTCTGTTTAAACCTATAGCTACCACTTTTCAAATTAATGGAAGGATAATAAATGAACATAATTAAATATTTTGTACAATTCACCAATTCTAACACTTGAAGCAATGGCCAATATCGTGCATTTGTGCAATTAATAATACAAAGAAAATGCTTTGGATAACATAGCTCCCTAAAGGCTGAAAATGTTCTGTTATAGAAGGCTAAGTCATGGATAGGAAGATACTTGTTACTTCCTTTTAACTCTCATTTTTATATTGTTCAAAATTGCTGATCCTTCTATAGAAAAAAGAGCTCATCTATGCAGAAAAAAGAAAACTTTGAATAGGAAATCCCAAAATATTCTAATAAAGTTTGAAATATCTAATAATATCCACAGAATGCTGAACAGTTGTCGGGAAGAATAGAAACATCTGGAAGAAAAATCTATTTGGAATCTGGAGTAAGATTATTGTGTTGCAAATACCACCTATTCTAAATTAAATTAAACTCTAAGTCACTTCCATTTTTAAACTGAATAAGGAATGGGTGTTATTTACCAACATTGAAAATTACCAATAAAAAAGATTGAATTAATGATGAGCAAATGCATGCTTTGTATTTTCCCATTTAAGAAAAGAATGATCCATTTTTAGGCATAATTTGCAATTCTCATTCACTAACAAATATTTTTAAAAAATGTATATTTATTTTTTAAAGGCCATGCAAGCTATTATATTGCACTATAATGAAGATGTTAATTATCTTCTATACAAAATTGCTCTGAACAGCACTTATGAAAACATACAACACAGACCTTTAATTCCTCAGTTCCATAATCTGTGGACATCTGCTTGCTATTTCTAAGATGCAACAACAATTCTTTCACAGAATTTTTTACACGAACACCTTGGAAAGGTCCTCTTTGTTGCTTTCCTCCCCCCATATGTTGTTCAGCTGTTAAGACACAAAATTAAAATAAAAGCATGATACAAACAGAAGATTTAAAAGAAAAGGAGAATACATTAACAAGAAACTAATTACTAATTAATATTTCAATTAGATTTTCCCCTTAAAAATGAATCAAAATAGTAATCCTGCCTCCCAATTATCTTTCTCCCAAATCCAGATATTCTAAAATTTAAGGTTGAGATTATCAAAGACATTCGCCCCACCAAAAAAAAAAAAAAAAAGCTTTTCAGGGTTCTGCAGGCAAGGCAGGAATGTCAAAATTCACATCACTTTGCCTGGGCAAGCTTTCAGTGGGCTTATACAAGCAACACAGGGATAAAATCCTAGAGCAAGTTTTGAGAGATAAACCCATGTGTTTAGCCATCTTCATGGGGATGTTATACAAACTCATTTATAATTTTAGGGATTAGTAATATTGCAAAGATGGAGAAATCAGAAAGCTGTGAGTTCTAGTCCTGCCTTAGGCAAAAGGCTAGCAGAGTGATCTTAGTCCACTCATTTTCTCTCAGCCCTAGTAAAAAACTAATTTTGAAAAACCTTGCAAGCAAAAGGCAGGGACTTACGCAGGCAGTCTCCAAGAAACAAACACAATTAAATAGAAAGGAAAAAAAGATGGAGAACCCCTATATCATATTTTAATAAGAATGGAGAAATTCCTACTCAAAACCATTTAGCATTAAAATGACTTTGTATAAATAGATGTTCAATATTACTTGCATAAGTCCCCTCCATAGTTAAACAGCTTGTCAAAAATATGTTGTTCCATAAGATTAGCTGCAAATATTTTATTCACCTTCTTAATGACACCAACCCTTTAAACACAATGTATTTTGAAGCATAAAAAACAGAAGTGAAAAGAGGAACAAGAATGCATATCAACCCAAGAGAGAAGCAATGATCTAATTTTAAAAAGTACAAATCAGATTTTCTACATAGTCTACCTATTATTTAAATTTTTTTTAAAAAACTACATTCCCACAGATTTGAAATTTCTGGATAGGAAAAGCAACCCCAACTTAAGAATAATTTCCCCTTTAGAAGTTTCAATAGAATTTCCCTCATCCCATCAAAAGAAAACCAGAAGTATCTGAACACTTTTTTAAGGATTCAGTTTCAGAGCAGAAAGAAAAAAAATCAAGAATCAAAGCAGATGAAATATTTCAGTCAATAAGATTACACAAAGCAAACTTCATAAAAATATAATGTAATATGAAATATAAAATCAAATGACAATGGCAGCAACAAAATTTATAAAAGTTAATATATCTTTGTTAAGGATACACCAAAAAGACTAGCTTTAATATAACTCTTGTACAAAAAGTTAAAAAATCGTGACTATATTGAAAGTCTACAAAATTTCACTATTTCCCAAATATTTTAAAGGAAGGAAAGCTTTGCTAAAAACATTGTATAATCAGATTTCATTTGTCATTGTACAAATTAACCATAAATGTTCTCAGTTGCATACCATAACTTATATCATGAGCATAAAAATTAGAAGTAACATCAGCAACAGTCTCTCCTAATTTGAAGTTTTAGTCTTGAAATAGGAAAGCTAGCATTGTTTAAAAAGCTGTCTATGTCTCTATATATATTTGGCACACAGTTTTAGCCATATTGGGCTAGAGCAGATAAATAAAAGTGAAATGTTTCCACTGAAACCAAAGCTTTCACTCTTCACAAAGTGACATTGCATCCCAACATCAGAATATAATTTCTTATATTTTTTTTCTAACTGTATTGTTAATTTTGCAAAATTTATAGTAAAATGCTGGTCAACTTTTTTTAAAAAAGCATATAATCTTATTTGCTTGCTCCTTATGCCTTTATCAGTTAAAATTAATTATCAAGATATGTTAAAACTGATATAGGTAAGTATATTTCAAGCTCTTAGAAAATGTAAATCAATAAACAATTTACAGAAAAATAATTCACTGCAGGGCATAGTACCCAATAAATTATTTTTCATTTTCAATATAATATATTAAAATACTATCCAATACCAGATAATGAATATCTGAAATTGCTAGCAAATTTAAATCCACAAATTTAGCTCAATATCAACACTTTCCCATTTTCTCTTTACAACAGACACCTTCTGCTAACTCTACAGCAGCCACGAATGTCATACAGCCGGAGAAGGAGACAGAGTGAATTCCATAACTTTAAAAACACCTTTCACAAATGGTTCTGTGAAAGAAGCCAAGCAATTTTAGAGGCTAAAGCTAGTCTTGGAATGCACTTACCAACACAGGGAATCCAGAGCATTTAGTATATATAGGATTATCCATTACATAGCTACTTTTAAGTATTTTGATGCTTAAAAAATAACTATTTGGCATATTATTCAATTTTTATTCAATCCATTCGTTTTCTAATATGTTCATACCCAGTGAAATTGATGATCTGACATATATATAATTTTTGAGACTTGTAGGCAAAACATTATGCAAAGTAGGCTTACTCCACTGAACGATAGATGCGCCATGGGGTGGGGGGACAGGCACTTTTAGATGGGCAGCTACATAGATAGCAGACGATTATACATACACACACGGTATATGCAAACCCCAAAGGTGCTTTTTCAAGAGGCAACTGGACTCTTTTTTTTAGACGGTTGGCTTCTTGGATGTGAAGCGAAACGTCTTCAAAGGGGAAAAAAACGAAGTCCAGTTGCCTCTTGAAAAACCTTTGGGACAACCGTGACCTGGATGGTTGAGAATCTCCATAGAAATATCGATGCAAACGTGGGCACACACTCATCACGACAAACATTATATAAACGGCCTTCCCTACAGAATGCATTGCACTACAGCTCCCATGACTCCCAAAGCGATTAGGAACTGTAGTCCAACGTAAGTGAACGGCTACACCGAGATGGCTGGACAGCCATCCATCAACCAGACCGAAAACCTTAGGAGGACGAGCCTAACCCAGCCGGAGGAGCGGGCGTCGCTTTCGGGAAAGCCGGAGTAAACGCCCTCCACCCAAAACTTATCTCAGAGGCTACGACGGACCGGCCGCCAAGTGTGTTTGTACCTTCTCCAGTTGGGCGCGCGGCGTTCCGGGAATAGCGCCTTTTCCTCAAGTAGATGCCGCCGGTACCGCCATTGGCCGACGGCTCCGAGTCAGAGCCGGGGGATCCCGGAGCGGAGGGAGTGGGCGAGCAACTGCCATCGCTGGAGCGAGGGGAGGCTCCATAGAAAAAGGCCAAATTGAACGGGCTGCTCAGAGAGCTGGAATCGCCATCGAACCCCACGTCCCGGCTGTTATCCACAATCATGGCCGGGGTCGCGCAGGAGAGCAGGAGACAGAAACCGGCGCGAGCAGCTGAGCCCAAAGCCAACGCCTTGTGGCCTCAGCAGACCGAAGAGTGAAACGTGGAAAAGGCGGAGGCGGGCGCGGCAGCTCTTATAGCGGTCTGTGAAGTGGAGGTGCGGGGGGAGGGCGGAGAGAGCAGAGGAAGGCAGGGCAAAGCAGGGCAAAGCTCTCTGACCGCCCGAGGGCCAAGTTGGGCGCGGCTTCGTGGGGAAGCGGCAGTTCCAGTAAATGTATTGCGTAGGTTTTGTCAACAGCGTTTGCTTGTCCCGTGACTCGCGACCTGGTAACTTAGGAAACCTGGGATGAGCTTGGCCCGAAGCGGCTTCCGGCGGGGGAGCCAGCTGGGCAAGGCCGAGTTTGATTTTCTTCTATATTAAATTAGCCATCGCTTGTCTTCTATCTCAGGTTCTAAGTAAACGAGCGGCATCTCAAACTTGCCACTGCTGAACTAAGAGTTTAAAAAACAAACAAACCAGGAGCAGGAGCCCTAACTTTGACCTTCTGGATTGTAACAGCGGACAGAAGAAAACGATCTGTTTGGCAGATCTGGCCGTTAACTGAAAAGGAATCGGATGAAAACGCCCCCCCCCGTCCCAAAGGGACGACAACCTCTAGTCTTGTTCAGACCACGAGGAACAGCAGCAGACGCTTCGAAACAAGACTCCCGCTTGAAACACGGGAATTGCTCTCATTCTTTTGTAATGGTTTTTTAAGTTTCTGCTGTATATTACTAATCAGAAATTCCTGGTTTCCTGTGGGCCTGTTTATGAGCCCCACCTTTTGCCTCGAAGAAGTCTGAGTTCCTGTATAATGCTAAGCTACAGTTGACTGAACCATGAGGGCAGACTTCCTATCTTTTCAAGAAGTTGAAAGTGGGACAAAGATGGTGGTTCAGTGGGCATGTGCTGCCAAAGGCATGCTTTCAGGCCTTGGTATTCCTTTGTTTGGGCAGGATCTGTGCCTTCTATTTTCTGGGGCTTTTCTCTAAAACTGGTTGTGGTGCCAAGTACTGGTGTCCACACCGGCCTTATTGAATAACTGCAATTAGCTGGGTTCTTTTCACATCTATGGCACAATCAAATTAATCTTGTCACAGTTCAGCATAGTTTGTTGGTATAGCAGGCTATGTAACTATTAGGTACAGTCTGGTAGTTTTTTACAGGGGTGGGCTGCTGGGAGTTTGCAGGGGTTCAGGCGATCCTCTTGCTAACGGTCTGCCCAGTTCGGCAAACCCCCAAATCCCACTTCTGACTGGCCCCACCCAACCCAACCCTCCCAGGAATCTCCACATAGCCCATTTTGGATGCCAGGTAAGTGCACAGAG
>JANHGC010001028.1:97629-109039 GCA_027560395.1 Boaedon fuliginosus
CCAATGCCGTCTCAGTGCTGTACCTGGGCCTGAAGCCAGACTGCAAAGGATCCAGATAATCAGCTTCCTTCAAGGTAATGTAGGAGTTGAAGTGCCACCACTTTCTTAACAACCTTCCCTAAAAAGGGAAGGTTGGAGACCGGACGAAAGTTGTTCAAGACAGGTGGGTCCAGGGAAGGCTTCTTGAGCAGGGCCCTCACAACCGCCTCCTTCAAGGCACATATAAAAACAAAAAACAAAATGGAGTAAGTATTGCTTTTAAAAATGCTTAGCATAGTAACATAATATATAGATATGCTTAGAATTGTTTCTGTCTGCAGGTGCAAGAAATATATGTAACAAGTCCCTTAACCGCAAAGTAACTGTTAAAACTGCAAGCAGGTGTAAAAATTCCATAAGAAGTTGCTTCAGAGGATTTACAGGAAAAGGGGAAGAGGGGTAGAATGTGCTTTTATAGGAAATGTGTCTGCTGATATAGATAAAAGCTCTGTGTCTGTAAAGGGAGAGGGCTCTGCATTGCTGAGCCCACAATTGCAATTGTAAAATAAACTGCTGATTTCAAGTTCCACTGCCTCAGGTAGTTCCATTTGTGAACGCGAACTATTGACAGCACTATGGAAAATAATTTTTCACATAAAACAAGAGTTTCAGCATTAGGAAACAGCTTGTAACACAACCTCTCCCCCAAAGAGACAAATATCACAATACTATAATGCCTTTTAGGACAAAAACTAGTTACTAAAAAGAACGATAGTAGTATTTCATCTGACACAGTTACATAACTTATTACAGTTCTATTTGATGTGCACGTGTAGAAAGAAGGCACAAAGGAGTGTCTGGAATTATTTCAATATACGTGTATTTATTTATATACATATAAAAACCGCCAAGCAAAGAATAAGTGAGGTACCGCTCCTACAACTACACAAAGAAACAACCGTTCGCAAGGCCTTTCGGGATTTGTAGTGCATTGTAAAATTAACTCATATTATTAATC
The DNA here is from genome assembly GCA_027560395.1 of Boaedon fuliginosus. Lineage (NCBI taxonomy): Eukaryota > Metazoa > Chordata > Lepidosauria > Squamata > Lamprophiidae > Boaedon > Boaedon fuliginosus. The sequence continues at coordinate 98,627 of JANHGC010001028.1, forward strand.
AAGACCCAGGATCATACGAACTACAGTTCCCATATGGCTCCGCGCGACATTCAGCGGGCACCCCACCCCCCCAACTGTCAACGAAAAGCCTGTCTGTGACTCAGCCAGAGTTGCCCACCCGACTATCGTCGTCGCTCTCCGCGTTCGGCAGATTTTACTCCTACCTTGACTTGCGCCCGTGGATGGCTTTAGCGCCTCAGTCTTCGTTGCGGAAACCTCCGCAACCGATGCTGCCGCCATACTTCCCGCTTGCTTCCAATGCTAGGCAACCGTGCTGAGGCAAGGTACTGATTGGATAACAAGAAACGCTTGGGGAAAAAATAAGGTCAGGTATTTTATATTGCGTAGAAAGTTTTCAAGGCCGCTGGGGTCCTAGATAATGAGTTTTACCTACTTTAGGAATTAAACAACCAGCTAATGAAAGCGCAGCGCTTCCCATCCTGTAACAAATAGCGGGTGTTCCCATCATGCCCCGCGCAAGTGGAGAATCCGGTTTCCCGTGAGCCTCTCTTTCTCTTACTATACGCTGGAGGACCCGGTGAGGTTGCTCCGCTGCTACCATTATGAAGTAAGACTCGGGGCCTCGGTTTAATCCGAGGCCATCCTCACGTTTGGCACATGAAATGGGGGCGGTTTAGGCTTTTTCAGTTTGCTAATTTGTTTCTCGGTCACTTTGGGATGCAGGGTCGAGTTGTGCAGCTTCAGTGGGTACAAGATCTACCCCGGCCATGGCCGCCGCTACGCTCGTACGGACGGGAAGGTAAGGCGGAAAAAAACCCCGTCATACTATGGTTATTCTCTTGCAATTCTTGTTCAATATATGCATGGAAATCATATTTTGATTAAAATCCCTGGAAAGATCACTGGCATTGTTATATACCCATCCACTTTTATAATGACAGATTTAATTTAATTTTTAGTGGTGTGCCCCGCCTAGTCAGCACTTGGAACAACCTAAAAGCCATATAGTAAAGCAAAATACAGGCATGTTTTACCTGACTTGCTCAATGGAGCAGTGAAGTAGTTAAGGAATCAACAAGTAGATGATTTTACATACCTTGGAAACACTGCAAGTATAGCTGATGGAGTAACGCAAAAAGTAGCATCTTGACTATACTTTTCAGGTTCTTTTGAAAACGTTTCAAAATAGTATTGTTAGGGTTTAGCTAAATTTTAACTTTTATGTTGCCTAGTTCACAGCTAATCGCTATTGAAACCTCCAATCTAGAATTGTTTTGAGCTGCTTTGTCTGCATTAGTATCAAATGCATTTTATGTTAAAAAATAATCCAAATGTTCCAGGTTTTTCAGTTTTTGAATGCAAAATGTGAGTCTGCATTCCTGTCTAAGAGAAATCCCCGCCAGATCAATTGGACTGTTTTGTACAGGAGAAAGCACAAGAAAGGACAATCAGTAAGTATTTTGCTGTATTTGTTAAGTTTATGAACACTGAATTATGACGGCTGCCAATATTCTTAACAAGAGTAAGAATACCCAAAATAATATTTAACAATATCATAGAAAGATGACATTTATTTTACATCACAGCTTAAATATTCCAATGTCCCCTTACAAACATTGTTAAATTTTATTAGGCATAGAGGTTCATGTATAGGATGCATATAGTTCAATTTATAGGATGCATACAGTACTTACATTGACTTGGGATAAAGTGAGAGGGGAAATAGATTGGTTATGCAAAACCAAATTACTTGGGAGTCTGTTTTCAAGTACCTTAACAACAAACAATTGTAATGTGTTAGATATCTGTTGTTTTTGATGAGACTTTTTGAAATTGCCTGGATTTTTTTTAATGTATAGAGTGCCCTGGGAGCTTGAAATGCTCTGGTATTACTTTGTTCTTATGTGCAAAGTTTGTCCATTTGGGCTAGGTAGAAACCAGAATATTGCTGGCAAATGATTGTATATATCACAAGAGATGTAATAATGCTGTTAGAATAGATTTGAGGACAGAGTAGACATTGGGTTTGTTGTAGGTCTGATTCTTATCTCAGCATTATTGTACGTAGTTTCTTTGTTTCAGTTTCAATTACTTCAGCAAGTGCATTACTCAGTCTTACTAATGAGTTGTCTATCTTGTCGGATCGGTAATCTGAATACCTAGTCTAATTCTGTTAGTGTCTCTAACAAGAGAACCAGAATAAACAGTTGTAGCATGCAGCCCGATTCTCCCATGATAGATTTGATTAAAATTTTTGAATGGAAACTGGAAGTGCATATTATTTGCATGATGTAAATTATGTAGGTTTCCTGTATAATGAATGTGTGCAGTTTTACTGTGACAAAAAAGTGGCCCTGTTGGAAGGAAAGTCAATGCTGAGGTTGGTGTTGGAATCCAAGTTGTTGAAGTCATGATAGTACTTGATCATTACTTCAAAACAATGAAATGGAACCATTCCTTTAATTTGCTCAATGTGTAGCTTGCATCTGTATAACTACTATCCTCTTTGTTCCCAACCACTGTTTCATCCCAATTCAAATCCTAGTCTAGCTATTCTGTGCATCTAATGATGTCAGCTGCAGCTCATCAAATGTTGCCTTTTAATAAAATACGTTGGCAGATTTATTCTGATTTATTCTACCAGATTTTTCTGATTCCCTATATCTTAGTAAACACACACTGTACATAATTTGGGGAACATGCTTTGCTTAGTTGTGATATAATGTATTCGTTATTCATAATTTATATCAAAATACATGGCTTTTCACAATCCATTTATTAAAATATATTCTGTGACCTTTGATAAAGGATCATTGGTTTAAATTATTTTGATGGGAATAGGAAATGTGTATGCCTTTTTATTGTACTATTGAAAAGAGTGATTGAAGTGTGCATGTTCTTTCAAGTGATCAGCAAATGTGAAATGTTAGATGAAAAAAAATTAAAAAAATATTTCCTGGGAGTTGAGATAGGTGAGAAAACTGAACTGTGGCAATGATATAAAATACTTCAATCTGATATGATCAAAAGACTTGTGTGTGTGAAATGTTTTGAGCTTTTGCAAGTATGGATACTTTTTTGAAGCAGTTATTTCTTTGCTCAGGAAGAGGTACAAAAGAAACGTACACGCCGTGCTGTTAAGGGCCATAGAGCAATCACAGGTGCTTCTTTGGCTGAAATAATGGCTAAGAGAAATCAGAAGCCTGAAGTGCGAAAAGCTCAAAGGGAACAGGCTATTAGGTGGGTACATTTTATTCATTACAAAAGTATGATTATGATCTAGTTCAGAGGTCACCAACTGGTGGTCCGCAAGCACACCCGGGTGGAAGAGCTGCTCCAGGATGAACAATGGGCCAGTCTTGTGACTAGAGCTCTGGAATATGGGACTGGCCAGGCAGCTCACTGTGGGTCTGGAAATCTCCGCTGTAAAAAACTTGCAAATTTGCAGGTGGTGAATGTGCAAGGAGTAGTGCAGCCTTGGTCGGCCGGAACGAGGTAATGGTGCTGTCATGGCGCAGGCGGGCCGAAGCAATGGGTGGCAGCAACCCACGGCTCTTTCGTCCCCGCTGTGGCTCCCTGTTGGTTGAACCCACCAGTGGCTGGCCCCACCTCTTGCCCTCCCCTTCCAGCCACTCCTCGCCTGGCCTGAAAAGGTAAGGGCAGGGGATGGAGATTCACTCCATATTCCAGAGCGGGAGCAAAGCTTCCTCTTGCTGGGTCTCTGGCAGACGTGCAACTTCCCTTCAGGCCTGAGACACTGGCTACACCTGGCCGTTTCTCTCCACCGCTGCTGTTGGCGCCTCCATGGCCTCGCTGCTCTCGCACCTTGAATAGAATAGAATTCTTTATTTAATTCTTGTGCAGCAGTTAAATTTAGTGCGCTTCGCAATGGAGACCGACCTCTCCTAGAGCTCATTATTTATTTATTTATTTAGATTTATACCCCGCCTCATTTCCCCGGTCAAGGGGAACTCGAGGCGGCTACTGCAACAGGGATATTCCAATGATATTAGATATCAATGATATATTATGATGCAGCCCATCGGCCGTAGCCGGGTCAGGTGATTGTTTTGGGGCAGAGAGCAGGTCAGGCGTCTCCCCAAACAACCGAGGTGCTTCCAGCGCCAACAAAGGCTGAAGAAGCACCTGTGAGACCCAGAGATCACTAGAGAATCAGAGACAAAGAGAGAGAAAAAGCAATGAGGGAGAGAGATGAGAGAGCGAAAAAGGAGAGAAAAATATGAGAGATAGAGGCAGGAGAGATGAAAGAGATATACAGAAAGAGAGATGATAGAGGGGAGAGAAAGAGAGATGAGTAAAAGAGAAACGGGAGAAAGATGCAAGATCCTGGTGTTTTCTTTTCTGTGGGAAATGGGTCCAGATGGCCCTGAGTGTTTTAAGGTTGCAGGAACAGGTGGCCAAGCTAAGTGCCTGAAGGACCCCATCCCGTCACTGGGAGTCAAGGCGCTTCAGTGAGCGGTGCACTGGATTCATATTAGTGGTCTGCTGGATTTAAAATTATGAATTTAGTGGTTGGTGACCCCTGATCTAGTTGATATCCCTGGTTGAATGTAAAAAACAGACATTTGATTATGGATTTTTAAAAGGGGAGGTTGTGCATTATGTTACTTCATTTGTATGTTCCTTGTCAAGTGTAAAGGAATTACACTAAAAAATAAAACCAATACAGTAAAATTTAACTTTGTTCAAAGCACTTCCAAGTCCCCTGGATTAAAAGAAATCAGGATATTAAAAATACTTGGTGACTTGAGGTCTGGGATGGTATGGTATGGATGCTTTCACCATTTCGGTATGGGCTTAAACTAGGGACAGCTTCACCATGGGGGGATGAATCAAAGCCCTTTTCAAGAACAGAACTGCTTTAAGACATCTGGAATACTTTGATGCTACAGCTCTGTAGCCGCAGATTGTTGCCTGAAGATACTATAAGTGGGAAATTATTTAAAGCATCTAATGAGCAAAAGTTAATTCATCTCTACATTTTTCCTTTTCAAGCACTAGGATAAGGAAAGCATTTTAAGCAATCACTATTATTTGTAAGCTATTGCTACCTAGAATGGGATAAAATTCTTAAAAATCAGTGCCTCACATGAGATCCTGCAACTAAATTGAATAATTTTGCAGAATTTCCCTTCTTGATGTATGGCAGGGTAGGCAATCTTTTTTGGTTTAGAAATTATACTTTGCCTTTATGCCATGTCTGGGGGCCACAGATTATGTTTTTATCATTGACAGAATTTCATAATAATGGAGAACAGGGTTCAGGGAAAATGGTTTGATTGGAGGATTTAATCTCTGATTTAGAGATTAAAGGGAACCTAATGTTGCAGAAAATATTGGGCTCATCTATCCAGGGTTAGGCTCTTAAAGGTTACAAATGGAATTCTGAATTGTTATATCTAACCAAATGCCTCCACACATTCATAGACCACTATTCTGATATGCAGCAGGCATGTTTTTTCATACATTTTGGATGTTAAATAATAAAAAAAATTGTCCTTCTCAATAATTATTTTTTTGCAATATAATTAACAGAGCTGCCAAGGAGGCAAAGAAGGCTAAGCAGGCAACTAAGAAAGCAGTACCCTCTACAACAAAGGTAATGGCTGGCAAAGGCTGTTAAAGCAAGAGTATGATTTGTTGTATCACTCTTTGTAGATTCTTATTTACAAACAAAACAATTGTGGCTTTGAAATCAAATTGTCCTGTAGTCTAGTCCCTAGTTTGGGTCAGTGGAAGGCTACATGGGTGACCTGAAGATAACCATTTTTTTTTTCTTCATTTGCTTCATTTATGTTTCACCTTTCCTTTGGTTGCCCAAAGTGATAGTATATTTTATACATAAGGATATTTTTATTTTCATAACTATTTTCTAAAGTAGGTTGAGCTAGGAGTTAAGAATGAGCATTATGAACTGGAACTTTTAAGTTTCTCATATTCAAATTTACTATTCAGATACTACATTGCTTTTCTGGTCCTATTGTAACCTGGGTTCTCAGTGGGACTCTGCTTTGAGTACACTATTAAAAGTATCTAATCCCCAGTCCTCAATCAGGGAAGGGGCGGCAATAAACTTTAAAAAATGGCATGGTAATTGGATGGTAACATAATTGTTTCTCAAAAGCTGCAATATGAAATTCCTTTAGTCCAGTGACTGCAAAGAAGATCATAGTGTAGCATTTCTGACTGCATTGAAAACTTTGTTCAAACAGTTTAGAGCAGAATTTCCCAACTTGCCCGTCCAGGAAGGTGGAGTGGGGTGGGAAGAGGGCATGGTTCCGACTGGTGTTTGCCTGCCATTTCCACGGCCCAGTTCTGAATAGCTCAAATCCCAGTAGTGGTCCAGGCGTTGGGGACCCCTGATTTAGAGACTTTGTTCTTTCTCATTTACTCACTAGAAGTTCGTCTATAGGCATTATGCTAGTTTACACTAACTAAACTGACTTAATATGTAGCATATCCTCATGAGTGTCTTGTTTTCTATTTCCAGGCACCAACAAAGACTGCACCAAAACAAAAAATTGTGAAGCCTGTAAAAGTTTCTGCTCCTCGTGTTGGTGGGAAACGCTGATTTGTGCTTATTTGATTATGTCAATAAAAATTTGACTATAATTGGTCTATTCTCTTTAAAAAGAACGTTTCAGATCATTTTCATTACATAACTTATAATGATGACCAATAAAGTTGAAAGCCTTTATTAGCAAAACATACCGGAAAGTCTGTATTTAAGAAATTATTAGTGAAAAAAATTCAAAGACTTAAATTTCAATATATATTGGTAAATTTATTTGAAATTCATGTTACTTTTGCCTAATCTGCCCAAATGCCTTACAACCTGGTTGTTTATTAAGGGAATTTTTCCAATGAAATTGATAGTTTACTTAGGATAAATTTCTTATTTCTTCTTACCAGCAGCTGGTAAGTAAATAGTTGAACATCACACAGCCATAACAATTTCTGGTGAAGCATTGCAGTTACATTTTCTACCATTAAGTGGACTTACGATCACTTATCTCTCTCTCTGCATGGAGATGGAATAATGGCAAAACTGCTATGCCTTTTGTTTTCCAATGGAAGGGAAAATCTATGATTCTGAAATTGCTACTAAAGTCTTAGAATTGGATGGAAAACTTTAAAAAATTATTCAATATATTTTTATAATCAAGATACTGTGAGTCAAAATAGTCATTTTAAAGCAATTTTATTTATTATTTCAGTATTATATTTGTTGTGATCTCAGCAACTAGACTTATAAATGTGAAAAGACTATAGATCCTTAATAATTAAAAAAAACCCTCCCTTTTTGCAACCCTGTAGTCCCTATTCAGGGCGGCACGGTGGAGCTGACCGTTTACTGCCCAGATACTCATGCTGACACCTACATGGAGTTTGCAGCAGATACTTTTTTTCTTTGCACACTTAAGAATATTGACAGTGTTCATTCTTGTTTTGTTATTTAGGCTGATAAAGCCATTTTATGGGATGTTAATGACAAAGTAATTTCAGAAATACTATTGAAAAACTTGTAAGCATAAAATTAAAAATTTTTATACCTCCAACTACAAAATATTATTTATTTTTATTTTATTAGATTTATACCCCGCCTCTCTTCACCCCAAAGGGGAACTCGAGGCGGCAACAGTTACAATAAAAATACAGTCCTATACATCAATAAATCCAAAACCCATTCACACACCAATCACACTAACAAATCATCTCCCAGAAATATCCCAGAGATGCTTACATATTTAGAAAATAATGTTGTATTTTTTAGGTTATAGCATTCAGAGTGTCAATGCAATGTAAATTATTGTAACTTAATAGTGCTATCTGTGAACTTGGCTCAGACCTGTAGTCTCATAATTGGGTTGAATTTGTGTGCTGCAACACCAGTTTTACAAAGGCAAGATGCACTAGGGAGAGAATACAGAAAAATTATGAAGAACTGGTGCATGGCGACCTTCATTATTTATCAGCTGGAAGGTTCAAATCCAGGAAATTCACTGTCACTTGCAAAACATCTGCCTAACAACTTTAACATTGTAGAGATTCTCAATCATCCAGGTCATGGTTGTCCCAAAGATGCTTTTTCAGGAGGCAACTGGAGTTCCTTGTTTTTTCTTTGAAGACATTTTACTCCTCATCCAAGAAGCTTCTTCAGGTCTGACCCCACTATCCTGTCAGAGCTGAAGAAGCTTCTTGGATGAGAAGGGAAACAAGCTTCTTCAAAGAAAAAACTAAGTCCAGTTGCCTCCTTAAGAAGTACCTTTAGGGCAACTTTTAACACTCTCCGTTAGAAAGCCAATGGGTCTCTGAATGCCCAGACAAAGGAAGACATAAATGACCCAACAAAAAAGGTGCCAGGCTTTGAACTATCAGATCAGCACGGGGCTTTCCTGAATAGGATTCACATCTCGCATAGCATCAGCTGGGACTGTATTAATAGGGCATAGTATCCTCCCCTCTGTAAATACAGCCTATCTTTGGTGACTTGTTCAGCAGGTTGTTAGATCAAATCTCACCAGGCTCAGGGTTGACTCGGCCTTCCATCTTTATAAAGGCTGGTAGAAGGAGGACCCAGACTGGGGGCAATATGCTGACTCTAACTGCTTGGGGAGTGTTGTAAAGGCCTGATAAGCAGTATATATAGCATCTGAGTGCCATTGCTATCTATGTTGTAAGCTGCCCAGAGTCCTTTGGAGTTGGGTGGCATAAAAATGTAATAAATAAATAAAAATAAATAAATACAGGGTCCCACATCAAACTCTTATCACATTGTGAATGGCTATAAACTGAGGGTATATACCAATCCAGCATCTGATTTTTTAAAATATACACAGTGTTGCACTTCAATGGTTACAAGGTCTGGCCTTGGTATTGGTATTTGAACATACGTATTTTTAACATTTATATTTTATTGTGTTTTACAAATCTGGGTGAAATGCCATATGCTAAATAAATGTGCTGCCACTGTTAAGTTGCAGTTTCAAGAATTCCCCGTAAATATGACCAGCTGGGAAATCTGAAACGAAGTTTGCTGACTAGTCCTTATCTGGGAGAAAAAAAACCTCCTGAAACAACTGATTATTTGCAATGAATTAATTACATTTTATTTACAAGCTATACTACGTATTATCCAAACGAACAACTGAGAAAGAAAAATAGTTTTAAAAGATAGAAATCCTTTTTACAAGTCCCTTGGAAATAAAGTTCTGTCCCAGTTGCGTTTTCCGGTAATTATTTTTCGGCTTCAGTACAAAGTGCATAAATAAATCGAATAAGGTATTTTGCAAAATTAAGCTGTAAATCTTACCAATTAAGGTCACTTTCATATACTCATGGAAGCGCTTTAAGAATTATACGAGCAGACACAAATCAGCCAAAGCTGGCAATTTGCAGACTGATTAATTCTGTACAAGACAGGAACTACACTTACTTAACACAATTTAAAGAAACTATTTTGCCTATATTACACGTAGTTAATCGTGTCCCACTCCTTCGACCTCTGCCTGTATTAAAACAGCAGATCGATTTTCCACGGCCATGGCAACGTTTGCCCGCCTCCAGCATGGCGACGCTCCTCAAAGCGCTTCCCCTTCCCTCCGCTCGAAGGGCTAGGCTAGATCTTCCTAGATCTCACTTCCGCTTGTGCAGCAGCCATTTTGTCTTTCCGTTGATCCGGCTGCCCGAGCTTCTTCCTCCCACCCGTCGCCGAAGACCGCGAAACTCCAGTTCCACCTCCTGGGGCCCGATTCCTCCTGGACCCGATGTTTCGGGTTTTTTCTTTATTTTAACCCTTTCCGCGGTTCCCCCTTTCCCCGTGCTTTCCCCTTCGCTCGCTCGGAGTGGTCTCCTTTCTAACACCTGTGACAGGAGACACCACCCACCCACGACGCCTGCTTATCTTCTCTGGAGAGTTCCCTCGCGTCTCCTCCGCTGGGGACCCGAGAGCTCAACCCCCACCCCACCCCGAAACAGAGCTGGACCCGCATCGGACTCTCTCCTTTCAGCGGCTGAAGTGCTCCCCCTCCGCTGACGAGGGGGCGCCCGCCGGCCGCCACTCGCCTCCCGGCCCGCCATGTCGAGCGAGGAGAGCTACTTGGCCATCCTGCGCTACTTGACCAACGAGCGCGAGCCTTACGCGCCGGGCACCGAGGGCAACGTCAAGCGCAAGATCCGCAAGGCCGCCGCCTGCTATGTGGTGCGCGGCGGGACCCTCTACTACCAGCGCCGGCAGCGGGACCAGCAGCGCTTCGCCGAGCTCGAAGTGGTGCTGCAGGCCGAGCGCCGCGCCCGTCTCATTCGGGCAGCCCACCTGGAAACGGACGGCTCCCACCGGACCCGCTTGCAGACTTGGCAGCGGCTCTCCAGGCGCTATTGGTGGCGAGGTGAGGAAAGGCGCTAGGTGGGTGGGGATGGGAGGAGGAGGCG
>JANHGC010001028.1:125917-144374 GCA_027560395.1 Boaedon fuliginosus
CATTTTTGCTTGTTTCTTTGCCTCCTGGGGCATCTGCATGCCCTGCTGTTCTCTCCCCTTCACCCCGGGAGGCAAAAAAAAATGGACAAAAATGGCCATTTTTGGCCAAAAATCAAGCCGTTTTTGGCCTACATAATACTTCTGGGGGACGGGGAGTGAGTCCCTAGGCCATGCCCTAGGAGGCCCCAAAAAACAAGAGAAAATGGCCCGGTTTTCGCCTCCTGAGGCCTCTGTAGCTCACATTTTTGGCCTCCTATACTCAACATTCGGAGGATAAGACACACCCAGATTTTCACTCTCTTTTAGGGAGGGAAAAAAGTGTGTCTTATACTCCAAAAGATACAGTAACTTTTTAAATTATAATCACAGTAACATGAAAATAGATGGGAAGAAATGCCATTTTTCTGTATTTTACCACTAACAAATATTTATTAATATCCAAAATATTTATAGGTGACCTGTCAAGATTTCTCTATGCAAAATGACTACTGTATATAAAGGCTTATATTATAATGAATTTACTGGCTGTGAAAAAATCTTATCTTAATCATTTTTATAGTACTTTTCACTTTTTAAAGATTAGTAATTGCTTTCTTTCTGTTTCTGTTGAATAGGTGTTAAACCTTTTGAATGTCTAACTTGTGGCGTTGCTTGGGCTGATGCACGTTCCTTAAAACGTCATGTAAGATCACACACTGGAGAAAGACCTTATGTATGTCCAGTATGCAATGAAGCTTACATAGATGCCCGCACCTTAAGAAAGCACATGACTAAATTTCACCGGGATTATGTACCTTGTAAAATCATGCTGGAAAAGGACACTCTTCAGTTTCATAATCAGGGGACTCAAGTTGAACATGCCATTAGTATTTTAACATCAGATGTGCCAGAACAAGATACAGAGGTCTGTACTGAAGAGATTGAGACTGTAGTAATTAGTGAAGAAACACTTGACACTGTTGCCGCTACCGAAGAGTGTTCAACAGTTTCTACTCTTTCTGACCAAAGTATCATGCAAGTTGTCAATTATGTATTAGCACAACAACAAGGACAGAAAGTAGCAGAGGTTACAGAAGCTATTCAAACAGTAGAAGTAGAGGTACAGCATGTTTCTGATCAAGACTAAATACAACTATACATTAATGTAGTACCTTGGCAAAACAGCATGTAATTAACAAAATATTAACTGTCTGGCTGGACTTTTATAGTAATTTCAGATTCTCTTCTGAGTTTTGTGAAAAAATATACATCTGTAATTAAAAAATATATTCACCGGATAAGTAATGGACTTGGCCGAAGACTACTGCACCAGATGTAAATGCTTAGTTTAAAAAAAACCTTTAAAATAAAATCATTTATGCGATGGTGATAGTTACAATTTTTGATGCAGCTATTTTTTTTGTTGAGTATTTAATATACCAAAGATTTATGCCAATCATTTTCAGATTGTAGCTATATAAAGTTCAAGGAAGGTTATGATCTACAAAAATTATGAATGTTATTAATGGAGATAAATATTGTGGTATGGTATATTTATTTAGTAAAAATCTGTGCACAATTTCCTTTTAAGTACAAAAACAGACTGGATAGCACAGACTTTCTTACAGAACAAATTTTCCATAAGAACTATTTCAAGTCAGGCAGCATTAAACCATAGGCAGTTATGGGAGAGAAACTGGGCAGTATCAGCCAAGCATGAAACATCCTGCATTTCCTGTTTTGCTTTACCTATTCTGAAAAATACTTCCAGGATTACATGTTTTGAGATTAGCTGAAGTATTTGTATATATCATGTATAAACTGATAAAAATTGGTTCAGTTTAGGACGAACTAAATACAAATGCTGTATATAAGAAAAACTGGATTGCTTAAATTTATTTCTGTTCACCTTGAAGGTTCTAAAGTTTTAGCTTTCATACTGTCCTGATATTTATATAATATTCTGTCTTAAAATTTAAGTAATTATGTTGATTAAAGTTTGTGAAAAGCAAGTCAAATATTACCTATTATAATTAATATACAACTTTGCAAAATAATAGCAAACAGTAGCATTGTATACAATATGTAATGTTTTTAATAAGTTAACCCCATTTGCCAGTAAAATAGCTTCATGAGCAAAAAGTCCAGGTACTCCATATATCCTTAAAAATCTGTACAGATAATCTTCAATTTACAACAGCTCATTTAGTAACCGTTCAAAGATATAATGGCACTGAAAAAAATGACATGACCGTTTTCACACTTACAACCACTGCAGCATTTCTGTTCTGACCCAAGTCATTCTGGCAAGGCACAGATTAAGTAGAGTCCATTTAATGGTCACTCATCACAGCATCAAAAGGCCCACCAATGGTGCTTGTGAACCTCCACCCCAGCCCTGTTTTCACTCAGTCGGAATTCCTCAGTTCCACAAAGTCTTAGCTGACCCACAAGGCAGAGGGAAGTAACAGTACCCACAAGTACCAAGTCTGCCACACAAGTCCAGAGTTACCGAAAAACCAAAGCACAGTCCAGAAGTCCAAAGTCAGAGACCCAATTCCAAAGTTCACGAGCGAAGCCCGAAGTTCAGAACCAAGAACACAATCCAAGGTTCATAAGGCAGCATTCACGAAAGCCAGGAAGGTGCACGTGAAAGCAAACAGGTGTTCCTGACAAACATACCTTCCTCAGCATCTGTTTTGGTTCAATCGTCCTTCCCCAGACGTTCCTTGGGAGGAGGGGTGGATCCAGTTCCTCGCAATCAGCCTCACCTGCCTCCTCTGTGCCTCCCTCTGCTCTATTATCCTCACCAGGTGGGGGAGTCAGCTGTTCCTCATCAGAGGTGGTCTGAAGCCTGTTATCTACATTGGCCCTCTGCAGCTGCTCCACTCCTGTAGACGGTTCTCCACTTGGCCATCACCACCCACTACCAATCTTGGGATTACCTCATCCTCAGCCTTGGTTTCTCCACTCATTTGTAGGGGACCGTGCCCTTCCTGTTGGACTGCCTGGTTCCAACTCCTCTGAACCAAGATCCAACAAAGCCATGACAATCCCCATGGTCACATGATCAAAATTCAGATGCTTGACAACCAACTCATACTTATGATGGTCAGTGTCCAAGAGTCATGTGATCCCCATTTGCAACTTTCTTACAAGCAAAGTTAATGGGGAAGCTAGATTTACTTAACAACTGTGTTGCTAATTTGACAACCACAGTGATTCATTTAGCAACTCTGGCAAGAAAGGTTGTAAAATGGGACAAAATTCACTTAATAAATTTTGGGCTCAATTGTGATTGTAAGTCAAGGACTACCTGTATTGTAAAGTTGTCATGCTTCATGGAAAGACTTTATCTGTGAACTAGATTTTTTCAAGGGAAGGTTTTCACTGTTCTTTTATTTTTATTTATTTATTTTAAGAAATTTTATATGGCTCCCAACTTACTTTCAGTGACTCCAAGTGGCTTTGTAAAATCAGAACAATGGGCAGAATTCTAATTTTTAAGGTTTCCCAGCACTCCATTTAGAAATGTGCAAGTAGTACAATAAATTGGTAAACGTAAGGGAATCTGAAAAACCTAAAAACTATCACTATTTTAAATGATTAGTAATGAGTCTTTCAAAAAGGGGGGATTATTTCCCATGAATATTTCCAGTATGTGATTAACTTTGATGGATCTAAATCTTATTACATATGTGTAGATACCTACTTTTAGCATCTTCAAATATTATGAAACCTTTCCATAATGGCTCTTCCAACTAAAAACAAAAGGAAGTCTTGTGTTATTAGAAAAACTTGGAAAGTCTTGCATTATTATGGTTGCCAATTGAGGAAAAAATAAAGAAATCAGGAAAAAAACTTTCTAACTCTACAGTCAAGCACCAGTTTGGTAAGTTAGCATATCAAATTCTATTTTAAGGAAAATATCATCTTGTTCTTAGCTGTGATTGTTATGAGTGATAAAAGAAACTGTCCTCAATTCCTTGTCTAGGCATATTAAGTAATTAAAGGGAACATGAAAAATAAAATTATATTTTTTTCAAATCTTGAAGACATTGCTATAGCTTCCAAAAGATACAATTTTGAATTGTGTCAAAATTCTTCAAAGAAAATAACCAGTGAAGAAACGAGCTATTTGCACTGATAGCACTCCATTACTGGCTTCTAAATTCTGCCCTGTATAAAAAAGGAATCTTGTCTGAGGAGTCCTTGGTGCTCGCCAAGCTTGGTTGTTGCAAGCATTTTATTACCCAAACTAGGTAATTGTCTATGGAGATTCTCAGACATCCAAGTCATGGTTGTCCCAAAGGTGCTTTTTCAAAAGGCATCTGGCCTTTGTTTTTCCTTGAAGCTGTTTCACTTCTCATCCAAGCTTCTTCTTCTTATGAAAAGTGAAACATTTTTAAGGAAAAACAAAGTCCAGATGCCTTTTGAAAAGCACCATTGGGCCAAACTAGGTAACATCACCAGTGCTAGTCTCCCTTATCGGAATCTTGCCTTAATTTATTTGCTTTATGAAAATTTGGGAACTGGTGTTTTGTTCCACACTGAGGTTTCTTATTAAAGAGAAATATGCTTAGACTCTGTATGATATGAAAGAAGCCACTTTATTTTGCGAATATTGTGGAAAAGATCAAATGATTGAGGCTTACAAAAAGTTGAAATCGGTTGAAATCGACATATATGACAATAGAAGCCTTGAACAAAGGAGCCTATAGCTTCAAGAAGCAAACATCGGACTTACCGGTACTTTATTCCCAACTCACTATGTAGGGTGAATCAGATGTAAGCCTTCACACTTATTAACATGGGTTACAGAACTATGCTGAACTATACTGGATTAGACATTCTACTTCAGTTGAAACTTGTAAAAGAATGTTAACCTTTGGTTTATACAAGAAATGTATTATAGGGAAACCATCTCCAACAACTGGGGAGTCTGCAATTTAAACATTTGTACTGATGCGATATTACTATACGTGTCAAGATTTCATTTCAGGAAAAAGGGACAGGGTTATATTGTCTTTGTGGTTTATGCAAGTCATGTTATGGCATTGCTGGTTCTAAGGTTCAATACGTGAAAATTTCTGGATAGAAATGGAAGTTACAATAAAGTTGTGCATAAATTGCCGCCTCGAGTTCCCCCTTGGGGTGAAGAGAGGCGGGGTATAAATCTAATAAATAAATAAATAATAAAATATTGGGTGTCTACTTGGTCTTGATAGTGTGATTTCTAAAGTCATCTGGTGGCAGCCCTCAGTACTCAAGGCAATAACTTTGGTTCAGATTTGGGTGAATCAGACCAACTCTGTCACTGATATGCCATGTTAGACAGCAGAGGAAACCACTAAAGAGGCTAGGTGATTGATAATTAAGATTAATGATTAGGATTAAATATCAAAACGTGAAATCTTCAGATATAGGATAACAGAACATAGTACTGTCATCATAACTTCTATCTTTGTGGTTTGACGTGTTAGAAAATACTCTTAACATATATTATTCAAAATACAAACCCTAGACGTTTACTACAATGATCTCTACATATTGAATAACTGAAGGCTGTTGATAAAGGTTCACAGGAAACCATTCTGTATAAACCTGTAAAGTACATTATGTTGAATTTTTCTTGCAGAGAAATTGATTGAATGGATCTCAAAGACAATCAAATGGACAGATTTCTGGGCTCTTTGAATTCAGAGGTAATTTTTGAGGATGAACTGAGCTTCAAATGGAGAGATTTATAATTAAATGTTAAGTACAAGATCCTAATGGAGCTACAGTTTTATTAGTGAGGACAAAAGGAAAGATGGTTTTCTACATAATAGCAGTAGTACAAAAGAATCTCATAAGTTCAACGCTGTAGCTTTCCTAATTATCAGTGA
Organism: Boaedon fuliginosus; assembly: GCA_027560395.1. NCBI lineage: Eukaryota > Metazoa > Chordata > Lepidosauria > Squamata > Lamprophiidae > Boaedon > Boaedon fuliginosus. The sequence goes on from JANHGC010001028.1 coordinate 131,785, forward strand.
TCAGCTGCAAAGGAGAAATGTTGAAGCTTTACTCCCATTAGGTCTATGGCATAAGGTTTGCAGAGGGCATTTTTGGTACCAAGAGGGAAAACAGTTGCCTAATCTAGAGCTGCACCCAATCCATAACAGTCAAATTTAAACAATGACTGCTGATATGGTCACTACTACTGAACTCGCTCTAAATTTAGCTCAAAGTTCAATCAGTATATACTGAAAAACATTATCTCCATGTGACAATATTATCATGGGAGCAGAGACCTACCGGGAACTAAAACAAACCATGTCCTTGTCCCATGATGCCGAACCTATGGCACAAGTGCCAGAGGTGGCACGCAGAGCCTTCTCTGCAGGCACGCGAGCCGTCACCCTAGCTCAGCTCTGCCGTGCATGCATATGTGACTACTGCCAACCAGCTGGACTTCGGGTCTCTGCCGTGCATGCAGGGGGGGCAGGGCGCATGTGGGGGATTGGCAGGCATGCGCGGAAGTGGGGTGAATGTGCAGGAGACATGTACGCATCGCATTTTGGGGGTTTTCTCACGTGCACATGTGCGTTTTGAGCACTCGGTGCCAAAAAGGTTAGCCATCACTGTCCTAGTCTCTCAATTACATTTTAAATATGAGATATAGAATACAGAATAAGCACATCCAGAAATACGAGAAATTTTTGTTGCTCTAGGAAAATCCATCTGACCATATGTTCATTCATTGTTCCATGCACCAACAACATACAATGGGAATGTCTCATTCAATCATTTATCAGTCATGTTGGGAAATGAGGCGGGGTATAAATCGAATAAAAATAAATAAAATAAATAAATTATGTCTCCCAGTTTCCATAATGAAACTTTCCATAAAGGAAACTTTATTTTTTTTCCACTGGAACAAAAATAAAATGAAAGTGTCATGCTGTTGTGATCAAACATTATATTACTTCAGAAAAGAGAGACTCAAGAAAGATCCTATTTTGAGATGCCTCTCTAAAACCATCTTGACTGTGAAAAGCATTGGTCAACATTCCAGGCAACCTTTCATATGACCAAATGAATATGCAACAGGTTGCTTAACTACAAATCTACAACTACAAATGGGGTACAGGTAGTCCTCAACATATGAGCACAATTGAGCCCAAATTTTATGTTGCTAACTGAAACTTTTGTTAAATGAGTTTTAATCCATTTTATAACCTTTCTTGTCACAGCTGTTAAATGAATCACTACAGTTTATTTATTTATTTATTTATTTGATTTATATCCCGCCTCTCTTCACCCAAAAGGGGAACTCGAGGCGGCCATGATAATTTAGTAACATGGTTGTTAAGTTAATTTGGTTTCCCCATAGACTTTGCTTGTCAGAAGGTTGCCAAAGGGGATCACATGACTTTGGGACAGCAAGTCATATATATGGACCAGTTGCTGAGCATCTGAATTTTGATTATGTGACTACACGGTTGTCATAAGTCCCTTTTTTCAGCACCACTGTAACTTTGAGCTGTCACTAAATGAACTTTTGTAAGTTGAGGATTACTTGTATCAGAATGCTGTCAGATTTACTTCCCCTTAGGGTTAATTGGATGTATAAACTGATCTGTTTTTCTGTCTGTGTAACATTCTAAAATTTATGTTAACTCTTTCATAAATCTATAAATGTAAAACCTTGGGGATGAGGAAGAGAGCTCAATGTTAGCAGGAATGTGTGCTTGGCAGGTGACTCAGGAGGGAAGCTCCCTGGTGTCTTGCCTGTAAATGGGACAGGGAAGGGAGAAACATGCTTTCAAACCTGCAAGATTCTGTTTATGCTATCTTACAATAGAGAAGAATTAGCTCATCTGGCTATACCTTCTGCCTGGTCTGCCCCCACAAAGCTGACCTAAGTACACCTATTCAATCATTTCCATCTTCTTGTTAACGTTGTCTTTAAATAAGTTAGAAAATAGGTGAACAGACAAAACGTCTTCCCAGTTTTTGGATTAGTTCCTTTTATGACCCAGCTCCTTAACAATACTGGTAATTAGCTACTTTAAAAAATAAAGAGGGATAAGAGAAATGCGGCAAAATTGAAGACCACAGTCTAGGAAAGTTTTTCCTAATCAAAGAATATGGAAAAGGCTTCTTTGTAGAAAGAAACTTCCTTTATTCATAGTTCTGTCATTTTGAAAGCTGCATCCATTATATTTTGCCATTACTGGTGGTTTTCCAGAACAATGCTTCTAATTTTCTATGTCTATTTAATAGCTACATCATTGCATTTAGCTGGTGACATATCAGAAGGATGTTTTTAATTTCCTAAGACTAAACAAAGATACAAACAAACAGGAAGTTGGAAATATTCAAGCATAAGTATTGCCATTTTCCCAGACCATGGCTTTAATGAAAAAGTGACTATATTGAAGACCTCCAATCCGACTGGAGCTTCTACTCCAGATGCTGACCTACATACATATTCTGCAAAGGGACATAGCAGGTGAGCCTTGGACGACGCTATGCCAAGCAGGGTCAAGCTATGCTAAACAAATCTTGAAAGTTATGCCAACCAGAAATATGATTTTCTCTTTTTTATTTAAGAAATTAGAACGTTCTAAAAAAAATGAAAGAAAGGATATTTCCTTGAAGAAATGAAGTCTGAACAAGAAAAGCAAAAAAAGAGGAGGGATTTGCATCTGCTTAAATGTGAATGCAAAATAAAACCCCAAAACAAACAACAACAAAAACCAAACCATGATTCCTTGTCTTCAGAGTAAATATGAGTTCACTTTTGGTACCAAAGGTCTATCACAATATACCATCAAAATATGGAAGAAAATTGCAAATTTCTGCATGTTGCTAATTTAAATAAGTGAAATTGTTATAGAATTTTTTTAAAAAAAGACTCTAGTATTTAAAACACGATAAAGCATAGTCTCCTTTGGAAAATCCCTCTTTCTTTGATAGCCTATTAATCAATCTACTCAAACTGACAAACACTGACTAGCACTGGTCAAGGCTCAAGGGTTGAAAAGTTAAAAATACTGATTTACCTTTTTTATGAATGTTATACTTTCCTAATATGTATATACATGCAAACCCATTTCTTAAGAGGGAAACAGGCTACAGAGGGATTACACAATGTTCGAGAACAGGATTATACTACTAGTCTACCACAGTCAAAAATTTTAAGATTGAAATGTAATAAAATTATTTTGCAATGGTTTATTTTACAGAATTATGTGGATTAAAACAGTCTAGCAAGACTTGATGTACTGAACCTCTATAAAAGTAGCCTAAAGGAATAAACAACGAAAACCTATCTCAGAACAGAATCTGGATATTTTTAATACAGCAGCATTTAACTTAAAACTTATTAAAGACAGAGTGATCTTTCTATCTTCATATAAGAATAATTGTAAAAAGAAAATTCCTTTAAAAATGTACCACTTCCAATGCCTTTATTTTCCATAACCTTGTGAAATTAAATGCATGAAGCTACAAAATTAGCAATTGCTTTGAAATTTGTATACAAAACATAAGTTACCTCTACTTTTAAACTCATTTTTTGTTGTACCACTACAAACTTTTAAAAGTGGCACCCAAAATAGCTGTATACCATTTTAAAAAAGGGCACTATTCCTTTTATATTGTACTCTCCCATTTCCCAACACCCAGATCAAAATAGACAACTAGTCATCCTGTTCACGAACATTTCCAAGGTGAGATTTAATATTACGTTCCCATAACTTCTGGTTGTCAGAAAACCCGTGCTTTCCTTTGTTGAAAGAATTTGGTCCTGCTGAAGTTGGAGTATCCCTGTAAATGAACAAAAATAACTGGTTTACCTTTACTAATTTAGTACTTTAGATAAAAATATTACCAGAATCTACTATGAGAAAGTGAGAATGCCATATTTATATGCAGTTGGCAGCAGTATGTTTATACTCCTGAAATCCTAACAGGGGAAATGAGGCGGGGTATAAATTCAAATAAATAAAATCCAAAACTATTATATTTGGACACACTTTCTAATGGCACAGGGTAAACACTAAAAAAAATATTTTCAACTGCTGAAAGCTAGAAAGGATAAATCACAAACATGGTATGTATAAATTCCAAATTATAGTTCCTGACTTATTTGGAAATAACTCTAGAAGAGCCACTTAAGGTTTAGCTTCAACACATAGCCAATATACTAATATAATGAATATTTTTCTACCATTTTCCAGTAACGTTACTATGAAAGACATATTACCTTCCAATGTTCTTCATACGCATTTTAGCTTCTGGAGGCATCTCTTCAGGTTCACTCTAAGTAAAAAGACAACATGAACACAAATATTTAGTTTATATTATAGATCGTTTTTGAAGGCTCTATTTATTTTATGCTGATCCTGAATGCCAGCTGCCAACATGTAAATCAATGATACATTTTGTTACTTTCAAACTTAATAATTTATTGTTAAAAATCTCATCCAACCTAAAGTTTGTTCTTTAAAATCTTGTATTAACATTAGAAAGACACAATACAGCTCTTCTAACTAAGGCAGCACACTGCCCCTAGCCTATACCATCATTAACATTTAGAGCTATGTGGCAATTCAGAATGAAATGCAAAAAGATGCTTTGCACTGCTAAAGCTGCACTTCTCTAAAAGCCTTTAAACCAAACATATTTTCCTCAGGATTGGCAACTGCGTGATCATGGATAAAGGCATTGCTTTTTTGTTTATTTACTATATTCTTATAGTTAAATGTGTACGTGACTCAACCATCAACTACTCTGAGTAGTTCCCAAATTAAAAAACAAAACAAAACATCAGAAAAATATAATATAATAGTAAAAAAAAGGAACATAAGATAGCAAAACATGCTCAAGAACAAGAAACAGACCCACACTACCCAGGAGGGCTCTTCAATTACCTTCACCAAAGGCTAGGTCTTCAAGGTCTCCAAAACACCCAGCAGATAGAATATTAACAGGCTATAAACCTGTACTACATTCACATTCCTCCACATTTCTCAGTTACTTACATCTTCATCTTCATTGAATACTGCTGCTACAGAGAGTGTTTTTGGAGCTAAAGTCGGAGCAGGTTCTTTAGGTTTCTGAAAGAGAGCAAAGGCAGAATTTTATTGATGCAAAAAATCAATACAATAGAAATTAGTAATTAAAGGCATGCTATAAACTTTAACTAACTAAATTACTAAACAAAAACTCACATTTTACTAGAACTCTACCTTTCCCTACCCCATATTACATGGGAAATTGTTTCCAAAATAAGACAGTTCAATTTATATACAACTAAAACTCTCATTCCTATAACTTTTAACAGGGAAAAAGAGTGCATCATAGGACAACAATTTTTGAACCAAGATTTAGCTCAAATGAACTAACTTATAAAATGTGTCCAACATCTGGGACTCATGACTTCCACGGAACTGAAATGTGGCAAATCTTATGAAATATTATATGATATAAATTTTATAAAACAGTTTTGCGATATAATGCAAAATGTCATAAAACATTTCCTGTACTGATGTTTGAATGTGCTATACGGTTTAACTTGGGCTATTTTCAAAGACAAATACATATCTAAACGTATCCCAACTTTTCCAGGAAAGGCAGTACATTTATAGGTTTTGTCACTATTGAAGGGATTGAGGAATCTGGTATGGAAACATCTCTCAAAAGGTGATTCAATAGGCCATCAATTGTCTCCACCAGACTAAATTCAGCTACTGAAAGAACATAAATAAGAACAAATAAACTCTATATACTTTATGAAACAAATATATTTTTAATTATTTTCTTGTATTGATTTGCTGCAGCCTCAAGATCTATATATGATGTTTTTCTATGACTATACTTCATCAAAATGTGGCTAGTGGAGCTTGACTATGGAACTTTTATTGTAAAATGCTCTCCTAAGACAGACTCCCACCCTGCTTACTTTACTGTTAAATTGGTGACTTGGCCAAATAACTTTTACAATTTTTACTTTTTAAAAAAACTTTATAAAGTTTAAATGGTTTCGAACTTCTGTAAATATTTTTATTGACAATGTATGTATGCAAATGAATACTTATGCATTTATTATACTTCTAATCCACACAAAAACTCAAATTACTTTTTGCGAGTTTTTCTAGAAAAGATGACTGCCACTAAAGTGAAAAGTATTTCAACAAGGTTTTTGTAATAATAAAAAACAATAGTAAAGATAATAGGACAGCTTTTTGAGTAAGACTGATTTGCTTTTTTCTTCTTCCAGTCAGCACTGTCTTTTGGCGAATGCCTAAACAACTCATTGCAGTTTTCTTGGCAATGTTTTTTTGCTACTGCCTTCATTCGGCTATGAGTGTGAGACTGCAAACGATCATCTAGCTGACTTCATGCTTAAGACTGCACTAGAACTCACGGGCTCCTGGTTTCTAGCCTGGTGCCTTAACCAATATATCACACTGGTTCTCTAAGCTACTAATTTATATTCTTATAAATGAATTCATATATCTTTAATTAAGGTAATGTATTATAATTTAGTATAATATTGCTAAGTTATGCACTCACCACCATACTACAGCAAACACTAGAATAAAAATTATCAAATTATCATTCCAAGTACCATAAATCTTATAATAATTGTTCATAAAACATGACAATAAAAACTATAATACACATGGCTCAATTAAGATGAAATCAACTTTAAGACTATTTTTAAGGTCAAAATAATATTTATTCATTCAAATACTAAATATTACAAATTCAAAACATTTTCTGACAACTTACATTTGCTCCAAGTTTGATGGATATTGCAGGTGGTTTCTTTGAAAGCTGCGAGCCAATGGCAAACCCAAACTTGGACATTTTGGCAGGAGCAGGCTTTGTTGAGAAGTCTTCAACATCTTCATCAGCTGCACGTTTTTCCACACTACGACTCGCGCTTTCCCCTCCATTACTGGAAGAAACAGTCTTAGTTTTCACAGGTTTTTCTGCTTCTTCTTCAGGTCCTGGTGAAGTCGAAACAACTTACCAAGATGAGCTATTTTTACTGAGTGGACTGATGGGAGCAGCAACCTCATAAAGCACTGTTATTCAGAGGCGACTTTTGCACTTACAGTGTCAGCACCTCCACAACTGTTTATACAGAGCACACTGTAAGGACATAGACATATAGTGAAGGGAGCTCCTATCACTTGGCTAATGCAGAATAAAAATAATTAATTATATATGTAAAAATATTTTTAAAAATCATGCATCTGCATGACATCCCTACAAAAAGTGTTATTTCAAATCAAGACAGAATAAACCCATGGAAATAATTGAAATATATAACTTTTAAAATATAAATTTATGTGCTGTCTTGAATTACAGAAAAATAAAAAGATAATAAAACTGAAAATTCTAACATTTAAACCACAAATATTTATGCCACAATATAATTCTTAGAACTAGAAATTGTCACAAAGTTTATGGTTGGCATATTGCAGCAAAAAAAAAGTTTGCTATTGGCTAGACAAAATTTAGTAATGTGAGATTTTATTATCTCTCTAGGCACACCATTATCACCTGTTGCTCTTCTGAGTTCTGGCGCGTGTGCTGGCCAGCTAGTCTTTGCGCATGCGGGAGCTCTGGAAACTGGAAAAGCAGCTTCCTGGAGAAAATGCATGCGCTGACCAAGTGGTCTTCACGTGTGTGTGCTGGAAACCGGAAGAGCAGCTCCCTGGAGTGCATGCAGGTGCTGGCCAGCTGGTCTTTCCACGTGCATGCACATTAGAAACCGGAAGACCAGGTGGCTGGCACACGTGCGCACTCCAGGAAGCTAAGCTTCCAGTTTCTGGTGGTCCCACGCACACACATCAGGGAGCTGCTCTTCTGGTTTCTGGCATGCACATGCTTCAATTTCGGCACTCGATGCCAAAAAGGTTAGCCACCACTGTTCCAGGATAGTATATGCCCATATCACTAAAGCACAATACTGCTGCTTTGTAGGTTCACTTCCATACCCTGTTTATCCTTTATTCACCTGAGTTTGTGAACACCTCTGTTCTCTTGGGACTACTAATTTGGAATTATGCCTATTAGTTCATCATGCTATGCACTGCTAGCCAATCCAAACAGCATTGATATTTATGCTGGACCTTGCAGAAGGTCAGAAATTCTTAGGAGTACTAAGTGTAAGACTGCTGGGGCCCAATTCCAATTAATCATTTTTGCTGAGTATTTAGTATCATAAGTAGGTCAACATTAAGTAGTCTCTGATGGAAGGCTACAAACTGAATGAAGTTATGATCTGAAAATGTACCTTCTTCTGAATTCCATAAGAACTGTATTTCAAACTATCTTGTGATCCTCTCCATAGAAATCAGGATTCATCCTGAGTCTTAAGGGTCTATAGCAGTGATTCTCAACCTGGGGGTCGGGACCCCTTTGGGGGTCAAATGATCCTTTCACAGGGGTCGCCTAAGACCATTGGAAAACACATATTCCCATATGTGGTCCCAAATAATTTTATGGTTGGGGGTTACCACAACAGGAGGAACTGTATTAAAGGGTCGCGGCATTAGGAAGGTTGAGAACCACTGGTCTATAGCTAAAGCTCCTAAGAATGAGGCTATGTACCTGTCATAGATCCTTCAGGCCTTTTGTCCCTTTTTTGATGTCACTATGATTGTTGTCTATCTTTCTCCTATATTTTTAGATCTATTAGGTGTCTTATTCTTCAGTTATCACATAAATATGAAATTCACAAGTCTGCAGAGGGTGGCAAGAGAAGCATCAACCTGATAAGACTTCTGGAATTAAAGTAACTGCCTCTCCTTTCTTATCACCTGACCTGGAGCAACCTCTGTTCTCCATTAGCTCGTTTAGGATTGTCTATAACTGTGCTTTGCTGACCATGTTCTGTGTGAGTAGAGAGGACATAATGAGGATTTGTAAGTTGTCAAATCCTAGGAGCTAAACTGAAGGATACTGGGTTTACCTAGGAGCTAAACTGAAGGATACTAGGTTTTGCAGTACACAGTGGAATGGGTAAGTATTGGTAGAGGAATAAGAGTTGTTCACAACTCTTATTCCTCTACCAATGCTCACCTCTAGTAACCCTTCAGTTTTCCAAGAATCATTTTGTCAACAGAATAGAGGGAGATCCAACTGGTAATCCTTGTTTTAAATTGGACAGGTTGGGTGTTGCTATGCTGCTTTTCCAACCTCTAAAACTGGTCCACCTTCTGCTTTTTCTCTGGAAAATGTAGATTATCTTTTCAGCTCCATAATTCTGGTATTTCGAAGCTGATGCAAAAGTCTGCAACAGTGCCACTTGAATAAACATTTGAGGAGTTGATTTTGAGCAGTACTAAGTTGTTATATAGAAGCTTGCTCCAGAAACCAAACTAGTTGCGCTTATTATTAGCATGAATCTAACTGATTCATCTCTGCATCCCTTAGTGCTACTACAGAATTACAGGATTGAGACAGATCAGTGAAAATGAAACATTATAACATTACATAATCATATGCTCCAGTACAATTTTTCTCTAGCATGTTATTTATATGTAAATAACATTTTATCTACATATAACATAAGACCAGCAAACCTGTTTCTTTGCCAATCAGGCATAGTTTTATGGATGTTGTAATTCAATACATCTTGAATTACTAAATTCAAAAAGGTTGTTTCTGAAGGAAAAAAATCATTATGCATCATGCATCAGCTTTATATATGGTCTAGTATTTATATATGTTATGAGACTAATGCCCAGATAGGCATCCACTGAATTCCTGTGGGGCCATTTTACAGACCTTTTACTTCGTAATAACTGTAAAAGAATGCTGATCACATTCAGAGACTCGTGTTTATTGCTAGAGCGAATAACTTGTGGTAACAACGGCATTCTGAAGTTGCTGAAAAGGGCAATATCCACGCCAAGCTTCATCTGCAACCCTCTTGTACGTGAGTGACGGCCAGATATTCTCCCGATCGCGCAATACATGCAAGGCGCTGCTCAAGTCTACAAAGGTGCCAGCTAGCCTGTCTAAAGGGGTCTGGGCGAACCTACAGAAAACACTGCGGGGCTCTGACGTGGGCTAGATCCTCACTAACTGCCCAGGTCACCCGAGCTTCTTTGGTGGAAAAGTCCGCGCTCAATTAGAAGCCGAGGAACGGGCATTACGAGAGCCAGGCTTCGCAGGGACTCTCGAGAAAGGGGGAGGGAAAAAGAGGTCCACGACAACTATCCCTCGACGTCCAGCCCTAAGAACATTTTCATGTCTTAAATTAAAACCTTGCCGAGAGATGGGAGGGGGGGAATGGTTGCGGAAAAGGAATGTGAGTACAGTAGGTTTACCTCCGTCAAGCCGCGGCCGCTTCAGCTTCACGTCGCCTCCTTTCTCGTCCGCCATTTTTTCTCCTCCTCCTCCTCCTCCCTTCCTCCCTCCCTCCCTGCCCAGCCGCGCCGCTACTGCGCCGTGAGTGTGCGCAGTAAATGAGTCCTCCCACGATTCATCCGGGAAAGTCAAGAGGGGGCTAAACAGAGCTTCTTTTGCCAACGCTGAGCTGGTTGTTGGGGTTTTTCCCGCTCCTGCTACGTTTCCTTGGGAAACCCGCAGTTCTCAGTTGTAAAGGCGGCCGTTAAAGAGCTGCGGCAAACATTTGATTTGCTCGACGGCCCTTTTGATCGGACATATCACTGTATAGTTTCTATCTCAAGCATATACAGACAAATTGGTTAGGTACAAGAAGTGTATTATTTGTTAATTATTGTCGAAAACAGTCTGTTTCATAATACAAGAAATTATCGAAAATGTTGTTTCTTAAGTTGTATTGTTCTTTTTAACTTGTAAAAGTGAAGTGCTTTTAATATTGTGTGTGACCAGCCATACGCTAAATAAATAAATAAATATCGAAAATGAAGTGTACTACAAACCTGATATTGCTGATCAAACTATATCCGTTTGTGCGCACGCAGACATAAAATCCAAGACCATGACTTCCATGGAATTGAAACTTGGGAAACGTTATAAAATATTAGGGCATAAAATGTCCTAAAATATTTCGTGATCAACTCCTGATGTTTGACTATGCTACATGGCCTATTTTAAAACGAATACATCTCTCAACATGCTTTTCTGGTGAAGACATTAAAAGTTCTGTCGTTGAATCTGCTAAGGCAAAGATGACCCAATTAAATCATGGGTTGAGTGTAAAATAAACTATTGAAGTATGAATCACTGGATTTGTAGCACAAAGTCAGCAACTATTTTATTTCAGCAAACAATATATCTGGTCAAAACCTGACACAGGCACAGCTTCCATCTATGTCATAGAAAGATGATTCCAAGCTTTAGTTTGACTTGAGCTCCACTGTATACCGGTAGTTGACAGTTACAACAAAGAAGTGACTCAACTATTTTTCACATTTATGGCCATTACAGTGTGGGAAGCCCTCTCCCCGAAGAATGAAATATTTTGAGGACTATTAAAAGGGCAAGATATACTTCCCTAAAGGACAAATGGACAAACTAGCTCTTAAAGACAGAAAGTGGACTCAGTCTTTCTTAATAGCCCCCAGCTGATATTTATTTATTTATTTGGATTTATACCCCACCTCATTTCCCCAATCAAGGGGAACTCGAGGCCATTATTTTGTGCCCATTAAAAAAGATTGGGCCAGCCTATTCAAAAACCAGCCATTTCCCCGCCCCAAGCAGAAACTGAAGAGGCCAGCTTTTAGAAGTGCAAGATTTGGTAATTCATTCAAAAACACTGGTTTAAGGCAGATAGTCAGATAAGTAATAAACAAAAGGTTGACAAAATTAGCTCAAACACCTAGAATTTGCATTTCCTGTTTTGGATATAGAGCCAGCTATGACCCCTATATCTGACAACAGCCAATAGAATATTAAAGAACATGTTCTTGCATAGACACAGGAACATGAAGCTCAAATACAAAGCCCAAAGAAGGTGTAACCCCCCCCCACACACACACTCCATTTTGTCAGCTGCCCAGAAACACATGTGGTTCTGTTCATCAATAAATCATCTTTCCAATCAGCCTCCTATTATTAATCAAACTCAACTGTCCAACTCCCTCATAGAGGGGCTCTAGGTGGGATACAAGCAGTAACATTCAGAGACAATTCAATTATAGTTCACTTATTTTAAAATGTATGGGACTCATTCTATTTCAGGTTGACTCTTGGTCAAGTGATGGACATGTTCATGAAATTAATTTGTCACTGAATTCTTCTAGAATATTTTTTACTTTCCATTTTCACCTCAATCCCTGTATATCTTAATAAATTCCTACTTAACTATTACACATGACCCTGCTTTTTTGTGATTAGCCCAGGCCAGGTACATATTGCTACAATAAGGCCAGTAAAGGAATAAAATGCTGAGCACATCAGAATACTAGATATTCAATTTTTAAACTGTGTTTTGAGGAATTCTAGGGTTGTGTGAGAAATTGATGGGATTCTGTGGAAAGCAAACAGGATAAAACTGTTCAGCCAAATGCAGCCACATATTTTTTTTTCAAAGATAACAGAAAGGACTTGTAAATGTTGCCACCCAACATTTACAAGTCCTGTCCCCCAGGAAGTAATTTTTACTTATCACAACTCATAT
>JANHGC010001028.1:144648-154789 GCA_027560395.1 Boaedon fuliginosus
TTGATTTTATTATATAGGACATTGTTTTATTGTATTGTTTGGCCGCCTCGAGTTCCCCTTTTGGGTGAAGAGAGGCGAGATATAAATCAAATAAATAAATAAATAAAATAAGTGCTGCCAAGGCCACTGCACATGAAACATGGCACATTCTACCAGCCTCCGGCTCTTTCTTCTGATATTCTTCACATCTTCCTTTCTATTAGCTGCAATGGGGCCTTGTCCAAAATGGGAGATTCTGTGCAGAGAATGATCCATCTGTTGAATGTTTTGTACTTCTCCCTTTTGCACAGACATTTTTTATTTTTGGTGACTACAGAAACATCAAAGGAAGCTTAACTTTTGGAGATGGGAAGTTGGGACGGAATATTCACAGTGTTGATATATTTTAAACATAATTAATATTTTTGCACTGTATGCTTGATGTGTTTAAAATTGTGGCAAATCACCTTTTCCTTTTAGATCATTTGATCAAAAGACAAAATATATACAATTATAAAATAATTAGATTAAAAACATTTAAAATATGTTTTAGTAAGTTTATATTTAACAAAGCTAACTTTTTAAATAATACCTTAACAATAGCAAAATTGAGTATTATTCAACTTTTTACTGTAAAATAAAAAGATCATATACATAATCCACTTTTTTTAATAGTTACCTTCCTCACATTGATTAATTCCTGCATACAATCAGAACACTACAGAACATTACACTTTTAATTTGAACTTGTTTAGCAAAATTCACAGTAATCACATATTCCATTGTATCAAAATTGGGAAACTATGTTTACATAACTTTGTTGTATGAGGCAATGCAATGGGAAGCAGAGAAAAAGCATATGCCATACTATATTGGGGTTAGTGACAGATACGCATTAACAATTACTGTTATTGTCTTTAACCTGCCTCATTGTGAATTACAGAGGCTTTCTCAGCAGTCAGAAGTGATGCTTCCTATATATTTACAGTGTTCTCCGGTGGTAAAACTATATAATGTTTTATCATTATTGGGTTCTTTAGTCTGTAGAAGTTGAAAGCTTTCTGAGGACAATTATTATTTTACATGTAATTTATAGCAGTCGTAACTGGGTGACTTACACACTACTCTTCCCACAATCCATTCCACAGACGTTTCTTGGAGAGCTCCTCTACCAATAGCTTTTTTTTGAAGTTTTGCTCAGAGATTTTTCTACTCTTTTGTCTATGAATAAAGTATTGAAAAGATGGATCTAAAAAACCTTCGTGCTTTCTTTTTGGAACAAACTCTAGAGCTTCCTTCCAATTTCCAGTATTTTTCAGAGTTATTAAGATCATTATCATTTGATCCAAAGTAAGAACTTTGGCTCCAGTTTTCCAATGAAAGTATCTTTCTAGAGGAAGTTGCGCTGTTGCCAACTTCAAGCGCTTTGCACGAGCAAGAGAGACTCCCTTTTTTATTGTCTTATCAACTAGGGATCCAATTATATAGATTTTATTATGGTCAAATGTTTCCATTACACTGGGAGAATCAGCAGTTAAGTAGACAATCTGATCCCTTGGAAATAATTCAACATAAGACTTTTCTGTCACTGTCACAAGCAAATTGTCCCATGCATCTCCATAACGCTTGAGAAATTCTTTGTGGTATGGACCATCTTCTTTCAAATTACAGTAATATAAATGGAATGGTTCTACAGATTTACGATTGGCTCCTTCACATTCCATCATCTGATTCACTGTATTCTGCATCTCTCTCTCTGACATGTCATTGAAATCCATATCAAATACCAGAGGCTGACCAAAACTCATAGCCTGAGCAGCTTTCCAATTGTAGACAACATCCATTGAGGACTCCCAAATGGCCCGAAACAATCTACTTTTTGGTATTAGCTCTTCATTTTCTAATGTTTTCCTAAGTTTGTCTCTTTCTTCCTGTTGTTTTTTCTTTTTTTCTTTTTCGGCATTCTTTTTCATTTCTTTTGAAGCCAAAAAGGCCAAATATTTATTTCTTGAAGAAACAGAAGAATATTCAATCAACCTCTTTAACTGTTCTTCAGTAATATTTTCCGGAGCAGCTTTACCTAAACGCCTAGACATGTCAATGTATTCTTTAATAGCTGCTATATTGGGCTCTTCCTCAGGCGATGCTTTTTCAAATGCTTCTTTTTCCAAGCCAGAAAGCACAACCACTTTCCATTCATTTAGATCTATCTTCTCATCAGCATTTTTTGAAATATTTTTGTTCAAATAAATCATCCTCAATGTTCCACAAGTATTGATTTTGCTGGGCATTGTTAAAAATAACCCATATCTTGTCATTTTTGGTGCAATCAATTTGAAGGCAGATCGTCTAATCAAATTAAATAAATGCATGTTGAAAAAGATCAGAATTGAGAGTTGTGATGTTCAATAGATACCTGCAGTCACACATATATAGAAAAGAAAAGCTAGTTTAGAAAAACAAACCTGTAATTGTTCTTCATCATAATTATAAACATCAGTAATACCACCTGATTTTATTTATTGCATTTTTATTCTACCCAATTCTTATGATTCTTAATAGATTGCAAAATAATGAAGTGACACACAAGTGCTGAAAATAAAAGTATTAAGATCAGAGAGGGAAAGATACAAGACATTTTAAACTGAAAAAAGTAGCCTTTTTGTGATTTCAATCATATTTTTTTAAAAGCTCAGGATCCTACTGATCAAAGCAGTAATGCAAAATAAACAGAACTGTCAAGCCTACCGTTTAAAAAGTACATACATGTATATTAAGAGCATTTTAAAGCTCATGGAATAGTTTTTAATTAATGTATGTATGTAAATTAAGAGTATTTTAAAGCTCAGAGCCCTTTTTTTGCATTTCTTCTCTCGAAATGGCCAAAAAAAAAGTTACCAATGTGCTTAGTTCAGAAATTGCTCTAAGAAATGTAGCCAAGGGATTCAGGAGTCATAGAATACTGGAATTCCTGGTTACCTATCCATTTAAGGAAAAAGACAGAAATGTAATGTAATGTAATGTAATGTAATGTAATTTAATTTATTGGGCTTATAGGCCGCCCAATTCCTCGGGACTCCAGGAGGCTTACAACATCATATAAAAAACATCCTATAAAATTTACAACAGTTTAAAACAATTTAAAAAAATCCCTGGGTCGATTAATTTAAGCTAGTCTGCTGAAAGAGCCAGGTCTTCAGAGCTCGACGGAAGATTCGTAGATCTGAGATGCTCCGGAGCAATGGAAAAGAGCAATGCAAAAGAGAATAAGAAATAGTATGAGAAGTTTAAAAGTAGAAAGTTAAAAGTTAAAGTAGAAAAGTGAAAAATAAAATTCACAATTTATTTAATTGTATATGATGCAGTGATGGTAATAAAAGACACAAGGGTAAGGAGTTATTTTGAATGTGAGACATCATTTTTAACTGTCAAAAAGTTAAGTGAAAGTGAATATGGAATGTGGATATGAATGTGGAAGAAAAAAGAAGAAATGAAAGAAAGGTAGATTAAAAGTAGAAAGTAAAAGAATGACTATTTTATATGATAGGACTACTACATGAAAAAAATTGATCTCACAATAGAATGAATAAAAAGTGCACGTAAGGAAAATTATATGGAAGCTGCTAGAAACAAAGACAAAAGAACTATGTTGAAGAGTAAGACACAAGGGTATGGAGTTACATTAAAAAGTACTATTAAAAAGATGCTTAGTAGAATGATGAAAGTAAAAGAAGCTGTCAATAAAACACACCTCTGAAGTTCTAGAGAAGACCAACAGCTTTAATAAACTTAAAACTAGTTTCTGCTTGATTTCAGTTAAAGCGTTAACATCTCATTCAGACACATCTTAATCTCAGCATTTATTTTGCTAAGAGCAGATATATATATAATTGGGTATCATCAGCATAAGGATGATATCACATCCTATGGCAATAGATGAGCTGTAGGGGCCAGTAATGGAATCTCTTCCCCAATCCCCAATTGAAATCAATCCTGGAGAAAGAAGCCAAATTAGCACAACATCATGCAGCCCTCCCCCAATTCCTTGAGTCAATCCAGGATACCATGGTCAATGGTATCAAAAGAGAAGTCAAGCATAGCAAGGATGGATATACAATTATCATCCCATCAGAGATCATTCAAAAGACAAAAATGTTGTTTCTGTCTGAAATTGACTGAAAAGCAAGATATTTTCTATTTTTTCCTTTTTTCTGCACTTTTTTTTAAGTTTGTATTTTTAATTGTAATGTTTAATAAAAGTATTATTAAAAAAAGTTGAGGTCACACACAGAAAAAAGGCTTATGCCAGAAAGTTCTCTTCCCAAAACATGGAAGCTAATAAAACTATGGACATTATGAAAAACAGATAATGAACTTATTACTTTTCTCCTTACTATGAAGCATGTCAAAGAGATTTAATATTTTTTAGCTATGTGTACAAAAATCTGATTTTACTACTAGAACTGTAATATATACTCCTATACACACATGGCACATATTATTTATTACTGAGAAATGGCCCCCTCACAGGTCTATTACAGTAAACCACATTATTTGGTCACCAACTATTGGTGACCAGACCAGCACACAATTCTCTTGGCAATATCTGTTTGCTACCTCTTTCCTCTGTGTTTTCACTATTTTCTTAGTCTAATCTACCTCGCAGACATTTCAAGTGATTTCTAATCTAAATACTAAAGCTTCACTGCTGTGGTTTTCCGAAATCAGCTAAGGCTGGCTAGCTGTGGCATAAGAAGAAATCACATTGACTTCAGTGGAACTTCCTTCTGATAGACAAACACAAGTTTCACTGTGAATATGCCTACCGTAATTAACGTCAGAAATAATACAATGCGTTTCTTCATTCGCTCTTTTTCTATTTCATCCACGGACAAACGCGGCAACATTAAAACAGCCATCATCTCCTTCCCCTATTTAAAATGAGTACCATCTACTGAAAAATTTCAAGGGGGGAGCAGCAATATTAGATTAATTTTGCAAAACCAAATGTATTATAGGATATTTTCTTAGGTGATGAAATGGACTGAATTCATGAGGCTTCACGATGTTTTAATGAACAATCTTACTTCGTAATATTTCGCATACTTACCAACACGCACATCTAAGCATGCCGGGCCGCGCCGGAATGGGTCCGTCCCTAAACATATTCCGTCGGAAACACTAGAACTAAGACTCTGACCGATGGTTCCGTCAGCGAAAACAAGTTCTGTAGCGGTACTTGTCATTGATTGGAGAAGGTCCCTGTCATTCACTGGGCCTCGTTGAAAATTTCCCTTCCACCCCCACCCCGCACCAGCGAGGCACTATTAACCTCCTCCTGTCTTGTCAGCCGGCATGAGTTTTTTGCTGCCTCAGTTAAACAACAAAAAGGAGGTGGATGAAGCGATTAAGACCGTGGCGGAGAAAGTCCTGGTTCTTCGCTTTGGCAGAGATGAAGATCATGTCTGCCTGCAATTGGATAACATTGTAAGCTGGCCTTTGCTTTTTATTTATTTGCAGTCCCCGAATCTAAGCGGCGTACGTCGCAAAACGTCCGCTGATCCTAAAATAAAGGAGAATATTTGTAGCTCAGTTGTTTTCTTGCAGGATTTTCCATTACCTAAACATGACTAGATTAGCACTGATGATGTTACCTAGTTTGGGTTAATGAAACGTCTGCAAGAAAATAACCAAGCTCGGAGAGCACCAAGCACAGATCCTAAAATATTTTCGTTTGGTGCCAAAGGAGGTCAGATAGATTTCCTAAGCTGACATATTTCATAGTGAACAAAACTGTCATCTATATTTTTATCAGGTTATCTGATGCTAGCAGAATCTGCAGCAAGGTCTGTCTTAATAATTTAAATGGACGTATTGTTTAGTAGTATTCTTGTTATCCTTGCTGTCCAGGCTACAATTATTGCTTTGTATTTCGAAAAGTACATGTAATTATAATCCAATTTTTATGTCTTTTTTGCATAAATTTTTTATTTAGTTTCTTTTTAGAGACATTGTCTCTAAATTCTTATATTAATTAATTTAATTAATTTTCATAATCAAAATCAAAATGTCTATTTCATGAAAGTTAAATCAACACATTTAAAAAAAAAACAGACTTGACCTGTTGCCGTTTTAAAGTTTAACTGAAAAAAACTTTTTAGTACTTATTCTATCAAAATCCCAAACTCTAATCGCCTTATTTTTATAATTATTCAAACTCATAATAATCTATATATCTCAATTATTACTTTAGTTTTCCAATATTCATCTATTATTCATTTAAATCTTATAATCATAATTTAATATCAAAGTCCTTAACTTATTTCCATATATTATTCAAAAATACTTAGTACAATTAATTCAATATGTCTTACTTATCCATTTTTCAAGCTCATACATAACATCTTTATAGTGGTCTGTTTCTTTTATCCATATTAATTTCTTCCAGCATTTATACATATTTGTAATTCATTATTAATTAATCCTTGTTATCCATACCATAAAGCTATTACCATATCGTCATTTCAAAACACATTAGATATCACCCCGTTCGCCATTTCTCTTTTTCAAATTCTCTCAATCAGCTGTTTGGCGGCCCTTTTTATTTTTTCTGGAAAAAGGATCCGTTTGCAGCTATTCACACAAATTTTGGACTCAAATCAGGTATTTCAATGGGTAAGAGGGCAATATTTCTTCTTACTCCTCCACAATCTTGGATCACTCTTCAATCTCTCCAGCCCAAATCTTAAACCCGGAGTGATTTTGGCTTTGTGGCAGCCACCGTCAGCTTGAGGGATATCTGATTAGGGAGGGGAGATGTGACGCCCCTCAATCTATTGGATCGTTCCCCCTTGCTTCGCCGGCTCTATGGGGCGGCTTAGGCTCTTGGGGAGCCCTCGGGCAGGGAAGCCTGTAAACGGATGCACAGAAATCGCGGACCCAGCATCCAGCTCCACCAAAAGTCAAACCAGAAGCCAACTTTTATGTCTTTTCAATCATGAAGGATATCAGTATATTGAGGTTTAAATTATTCTGGTTTTTATTGCTATTAACAGTATTATTAAACGCTTTGACTTCTTTCTTCATGCATCCAGTATATCACATAACTTTGGTTTCTTGACAGCTTGCAAAAACATCTCATGATTTGAGTAAAATGGCTGCAATTTATTTAGTGAATGTGAGCAAGGTTCCAGTGTACACCCAGTATTTTGATATTAGTTATATTCCATCAACTGTCTTCTTTTTCAATGGGCAACACATAAAAGTGGATTATGGGTAAGTTGGTTTCCATGTAGCCTAAGTGTGATCAATGTTTGTTGGTATTAATTTTATTATTCTGTGACTTAGTCTGTTTATTATGCAGAGCCATTATATAGTTTGATTTTGGCTTGAATTACTGTGATTTAATTAAGTCACAGAATATGACAAGGCTAAATCAAACAAAAATGCAGGAAGCCAGGAAGTATTTTGTGTCATACTTTTTGCCTATTAATTTGGATAGATAGGATTTGTATGCGGAATATGTAAGCAGTGAGTTGAATGTTACAGAGATAGGTTGTCATAACTTATATCACAAGGCGTATAGGGATGGGAACTTGGTGAAACGGTTAAATGAAGTTCATTAAGAGTTGCCAAATATTTAATATTTTTAACCTCTATTGTATAGTGATTGTGACAGCTTCTATTTAGTTAGAAACATACATTTCAAGCATAGGAGTCTAAACTTCTGCATGCAATTGTATTCAGCAAACTATGGCATGAGACAGTGCATTAATTCAAACACTGAAAGATCGTTTATTATATTGATGAATGATATCAATCCACAAAACTTAAGAAATTAATGCTGAAATTTTTGTGGATTTTAGATTCCCAAGTTGGATTTTTGAAAATGAAGTCCTATTATAAATGATAGAACATATTACCAGGCATAATGGATCTGTATATAAATAGTTCTATCATAAAATACAGTTGCGGTTAATTTTATATTAAGCACATCTTGTAAATCAGCTTTATATCAGAAGTAGGTATTACTCTGTCATTGATTGTTAGCCATAATGTCTAAACTGAAACTCCTGGTCTTAGGTCCTGAAGCTATAAGTTTCATCACCCATTTATGATGATTCTTGAGAAATACACTAGACTGGATGAACTTTTAATCTGATCTTGCAAGATTATATAAAAATGCTAACAAATATATTTGTAAACATGAGGAGGTTGTTAGATTCAGATTTTGAACTACTTGTATATTTGAATTTCAACTTTAACATTGTTGTTTAAAATTAGCTTTATATTATTTTTTTTCCTAAACAGAACTCCAGATCATACCAAATTTGTGGGAAGTTTCAAAACAAAACAAGACTTCATAGATTTGATTGAAGTGATCTATCGTGGTGCAATGCGTGGAAAACTCATTGTACGAAGCCCAATCGATCCAAAAAATATTCCCAAATATGAACTTCTCTACAAGGACATTTAAATGCCCTTTCTGGAAATAAATGGAAGTTGGAATGGGCACATCCTAAGACTGATTATGCCATGGCTTATTTGAGCATGTGTCCCAACTAAGCCAGCAAAAAGGAGTAATCTTTGCATGATCACATTGGTCAACATCAAAACAGACAGATTTTCTGTCATTATTTTCCTTAAAGTTATGTATGTCAACAAGTTGCTGACTTTCTATTGTTATTAGCTTATATGGTAGCCTACATTTTACTCATAAATTGTTAAATAAAGGAATCTGCTCTAAAGCAAACAAGTAAATGCCTTGGACTATAAACAAAAATGGAAACTTTTCACACAAGATAGACAAAACCAAATAAATCATTTTATAGCTTAACATGAAATAAGTTACAATTAAATAACGACTTAGCATGTGTGAACCTAGCCATAGAAATCACCCAAAAGTTTGTTTTTCATTTCCCTTTTGACCTAGAGATAGTGGAAAAAAATTGCTGTAAGTATTTTTGCCTTTGTCCTGCATGTCCTGATAAGCTGTAAAACGATTTTATCAGCCAGAATTTGGAGCCCATGTAAAAAATGTGGTGTTACAACCTTTGACTTTTAAAGATAGAATCATGCCATGGATGCAGCTGCCAGTAGATAGCCTACCTCCTGTCCACCTCCAAACTTACTACCTGAATTCTTTGGGGAAGCTGTTTAATGTCTGTTTTCATGGTTTTAAACAGACTTATAGGATGGTTGAGAGAGGAATAGCAGAATTGTTCCGTAAAGTAGGAGCAGTGATTCTAATTGTGAGGAATAGAACTGATCGCAAGATAGAGAAGAATTTTAACTGGATAATTTAATCTTCTCTATAGGTACAGGTCATTTTAGAGAAAAAATAAAAATATTTATGATTTGATTATGGTGGATAAAATTGAAACCTAGCTAAGAGAAAATATGAACTCTATCTTGTCTTTCTATTGTGAAGTGGGTTCCAGAATGTTGGGAGAGCAGATTATAGCTATGGTTCCTAAAAATAGGTTATTTTGACCAGGATGTCTGGAGAGAACAGATTTTTATTCTTTCCTTTTCTTCAGAATTCCAGGATAAGGTAAGAATTTTATTTATGTATGGTCCTCTCAGTAATAGATTTCATAAAATAGCATTACTGATTATGGAGTTTCTAGTTTATCTATTTGTGCCATTCCATTTCAAAATATCAATAAGAAAAAAATGCATAGATTTTATACATAGATATATACTATAGAAACCTGTAGTTCTAGAATCAATCCCCAAGAGCTACCTGAAAAGCCATGCTCTTACTAGCTTCCAAGGTTGCCACAAGAAGAGACATATTCAGCTCAGTAGACAAACTATTCCATAAGAGGAGCGCTGCGGTTGAGAATATCTGATGTAAGGCCACTCTTCCATCACAATGACTGATAGGATCCTTTGTAAACTCTGTAGTCATCTAGATAAGACAGAGTATTTGGGAAAGACAAGTGTCTTAAAATATTTGGGTATTTGGCTTTAAAGCTGCTGACCAGCTCACTGGGAAATGGATTCCAACCAGTACAACTGCAGTATCGAGACTGATCATTGAGCACATAGGTTTATTTATTTGTATCCTGCCTTGGCTGCAAATTATTATTATTATTATTATTTATTAAATTTATACCCCGCCTCTCTTCACCCGATAGGGGAACTCGAGGCGGCAACA
>JANHGC010001028.1:164247-178360 GCA_027560395.1 Boaedon fuliginosus
GATTTCTCAGTCGATCGCACGCAGCGCGCATTTGACAGCCATTTGGAAAGCACGTCCACGAAGCGGGTAACCAGCAAACCGGTAGGAACCCACCCCTGCCTCCAGATATTTTATCATCTTTGTTGCTGTTCTCTGCACACTTTTAGGGCCTCAACACCTTTTTTTGTGTAGTGTTAATCAGAACTACACGTAGAATTCTAAGTGTGGCCTCACTAGTGTGGTTGGTATATCTATCACTTCTCATGATCTTACTGTGACTTCTCATGATCTTGATGCTACAGACAAGTCACTCCTAACTACTACTAATTAATGTTCATTTTATCTGTGATTAAAAACTGTACAGCAGTGCATGTCACTTCTTAGCATAAAAAGTCATGGTCACTGAGTAACACCAGTATCACTCATTTAGTTGTCTTCTTTCTGAAAAACCATTTGGATGACCATTTTTGTAGAATTTGTAAGTCATTTTAGTTTTGAACTTTAAAAATTCATAAAACAAATTTTATCAGTAGCAAATTTGAAGTCACAAGTTTAAAAAAATTAAAAAGCAGGTAAAATGCATGATTTACAATAAATAACTCTGAACCAGTGAAATAGCAGAAATAAGATTGATTTAAAATATCTATGGCAAGGTTAGAATCCTCTGGACATGGAGCCAGCTGGGTGAGTTTGAACTAGTCACTGTGTTTCAGCTACAGGAAGAGGCAATGGCATACTACTTCTTGGAAAACCTTGCCAAAAAACCTGCAG
Organism: Boaedon fuliginosus; assembly: GCA_027560395.1. Lineage (NCBI taxonomy): Eukaryota > Metazoa > Chordata > Lepidosauria > Squamata > Lamprophiidae > Boaedon > Boaedon fuliginosus. Next base: position 164,998 of record JANHGC010001028.1, read on the forward strand.
GGAATTATCCAGGCAAAGAATCAGACACAATTTAATGGGGAAAAAAATAGGAAGGATAAGAGTGAATGTTAAAATGTACATAATATGAGACTTAGGAGAATAAGCTGCCCAGAGTCCTTCGGAAGTTGGGCGGCATAAAAATGTAATAAATAAATAAAAACATCTTTGCTTGGCATGGCATCAGAAATATTATGCTGTAATTCACATTTGCCTTACAAGGGACAATGTAGCAGATTTAGATTGTTGGTATTATGGCAAGTGATGATCTGAACTGGGCCTAGAAACACGATGAGAACCATTGACAAAATTTGTTTATCAGCGCAACGTAAATAAGTATCTCTACATTATATCTTGACAAGCTTATGATCTGCAGTTACCGTGGAGCTGTATACTTTTAGAAAAAAAAGTAATCATTAGAGAAGGCTAGTTATTCACAAGAGATACATATTCTTTAACATGTGGGAAATGGATAATGCCTCTTAATGTTACTATGTGAATATTAGTTCTTTTTGGAAATGCTAATTATGATATGATACATAAAGGTATTGTTTTCTGTCTGTCTTATGCAGCTGTAACTATGGAAGGATCTGGAAAATCATCTTCATATCCGCAAAATGTAAGTTTTCATTGAATTTGGCAATATGGCAATATGGAATTTTACATCACTTAGGATGGAAAATAAATGCACATAAAATAAATAACAATCAGTGAATTATTTACTGCTTATAACGCAAGGAGAATCATTATGTCGCTGCTTAAGGCAAATTAAAATTCTATATATAATGAATATTCTGAAATGGGTGCTGATTTTGTAAACATCATATTACTCTATATATAATGTTTTGTAGCAAATTTGTCCTTTAATCCTTTTTCTTCTTGTGCATGTTCTTTTTTTTTTTTTTTGATCTACAACTGTGAATGCAATTTTTTTATCAGTATCGAATACCAAAGAAAGGATCAAACACACAGCCAGATGATGAGCATATTCAATCTCCATTGTCAAGATTTGAAGTAATTAACCAATGGCAAAATTCATTTCAAGGGGTAAATAAAAGCCTTTTACTTTGCCACTGTTTTGGAGAATTTAAGAACGACTCTTGGATAAGTTTATTAGCCATATTCTTAAAATTTGATATTCTATAATGACTTAAAATGTGTAATTGTATAACTGTATGAGTGCAATATTTGGTATTCAAGAACAGATCTGTTATTCAAGAGAATTACTAGAGGTGATTATTTTCAGATAAACCTGGAACATAAATTTATGGTTTTAGAACTGACCTTAACTTCATAGTTCTAGAACAGCATATCCAAGTAAATGCTCTTCAGTCCTCATATATGTATTGTTTGGATGATGTTGCTTTCATTTTGATATTGTTGTATTTTTAAACTGTTTCTGAATTTTTAACTGTATATTTTAGTTGTTGTTAACTACCTTGTATTCCTCCTCTCAGGGGAAGAAAAGCGAGGTATACTAACAAAATAAAATAAATAAATAACTAAATAATTTCCATAAGAGCCAGTGTGAACATTCACAGGAAACAGATTGTCAAGGCTACAGCTTTTATTCTTTAGGAACCTAATAGAACAAATTCTGTTTTATCTCTCTGCTGTTTAACATCTACATGAACTGGTAGAGTTGATCTGGTATTTTCAGCTGTGCCTGATCAGTGTAGAGATGGTCCTTCGTTAACAATCATTCAAAGACAGAACTTGTGACAGAGCTGAATGACTTGTACTTATGACCAGTCCTTGAGGTTCCAGGTGCTGCAGTGCCTTCATAGTCACATGAGCACAATTCAGACTTTCAGCAATGAGCCTGGATTTTCCACCATTCCAATGTCTCATAGTCACATGTTGCAATTTGTGACCTTCCCTGTTAGCTTCCTATAAGCAACGGCAAAGGGGAAATCAGCAGAAAACAGGAAGCTGTGGTTATACGAAATACTTACTTAAGAGACCACATGGTCCCACAAATGGGGACTGCCAGAATTGCTGTTGCTAAGCAGTGTGGTACTGTGGTGTCACACTTTATAACTGCATCACTTAATGATGGAAATTCCAGTTCCAATTATTGTCATTAAGCAAGGACCCTGACCCCTAACCCTAAACTCACCATCTGTCCATTCAACTGATACTAAGATCCCAATGCAGACAAAACAAAGGTCCTATTCCATTGAATGGTATACCATTCTTGGAAGGATTAAATAAAATGTTAATGTGTCCTTTCCTCTTTACTGATGTAGGGTACAACCTATAGGTGAAATGCACTGAATGTCAGCAAGTCTATCTGACTACATCAATGCTTCTCCATGCCCCACAGCAGGATGCTCAGTAGCCTATTTTGATCATTAAATGTATTCATTTAACTTCAGTTGTGCATAGCTTTTCATTAGGCCTGAGCATCAGCTCATTATATTAAGATGGATTTGGAGGGAATTCTGCTGAGAGTGATAGGTGTATCTGTTTTGGTTTTGTTTGCCTGTAATACCTTAAGCACTCTGATAGAAAAGGAATGGCTATATTTAATTTGAATTTGGCAACTTTTTATATCTACTGATAGTCCCTAAGAATTAGTAACTTACCCATTTTATTTTTGATAATTGGATGTCTTTAATTGTAAGCAAAATTCTGTCAGTTTAAAAGGAGGTTAGGTAGGTTCACTTAGAGCAAGTTGTTAATTGCTAGATAAATTCTTGATTAAAACTGAGCATATTGTTATGCAAAAAAAGCTCCCACTGAACTTGTACTACTTGCTTGTTGATGGATATTTACTTTGCATTTGAATGTGATTTTACTGCCTTAATTCAAATTTCCTGATTTGATGTGAGAATGAAAATATCAAAATCAGTTCTCCAGGTTTTATAGTCAGTCAACCAATCAATCAGAATAGAACTGGAAGGGACCTTGGGGGTCTTCTTTTCCAGTGGTCCCCAACCTTTTTGACCTCAGGGACCACCAAATTCATAATTTTACATCCCAGGGACCACCAATATGCATCCAGCATGCCACTCCCTAACCCTTCCTTCCCATTCCTCTGATTTTACCTTCCTTCTTTCCTTGCCCCCTCTTGATTTCACCTTTCTTCCCCCCCCCTCCTGATTTAACTTTCCTTCCTTCCCCCCTCCTGATTTCACCTTCTTTCCTTACCCGTCCTGATTTCACCTTCCTTCCTTTTCCCCTCCTGATTTTACCTTCCTTCCTTTTACCTGTGTTTATCTCTCTGTGTGTGCGCATGTGTGTATGTCTCTCTCTCCCTCTCTCTCTCTCTCTCTGTATGTTGTATGTATGTTCATGCTCAGTCTCTCTCTGTCTCTGTGTCTCTCTCTTAAAGTGAGGCTGGGCCAAGCTCTCCTCGGGGCTCTCCAAATGGCTCTTTTGAGTGCTCCTCCACCCAGGTATGCCACTGACCACCAAAAATTTCTCGCGGACCACTGGTTGGGGACCTCTGTTCTAGTCCATTCCTCTGCTCAATCAGGAGACCCTATACCATTTCAAAGAAGTGACTTTTCAATCTCTTCTTAAAAATCTCCAGTGATGAAGCACTCACAACTTCTGAAGGCAAGCTGTTCCATTGTTAATTCTTCTCACTGTTAGGAAGTTTCCCATCCATTTCTTGATTAGTTTCCATCCATTGGAAATTAATCAAGTTTTCCATCATTGTACTACTTTAATTTCCAATGGATTAGTTCCAATGGATGGAAATTAATCCACTGGAAATTATAGTTGTACAATCAACTTATTATTCAGCACTGCGTTTATTAGACAAAAATGTTGTATATCAATTTATGTTATATGTTTGGTGATATTTCAAAATGTATCTTATGCTCAGTTTTCTTAAATATCTTTACATTTTTTGAAACATTATCTCTTACCATCCCTGTTTCAGTGGACATCAGGATCAAGGAATAAAAGGATTCAGTCAAACTGGAAGAGGAAAAGCATTGATGATGAAAGATCAATATTGGGGTGAGCAGATGATTTTTCATAAATCCATGCCATAATCTGTTACTGTACATTCTCTTGGATAAGCCTATCTGCAGATAATCTGATCCTCAAATTTTTAATGAAAATACTATGAAAAATGTGCTACCATTGATAAGCTACGCCAGACCTTGAAATTTTCATGTGTTTTAATTTTCACAGTTGGCTTATCCATGATTTAGTTTAGTCTGTGAGATGAGCCAGCTACCTGTGGATGAGTTTATTCACAAGTATATAGAGGTACCTTAAAAATATTACCATATATACTCATGCATAAGCCCATTTGAGGATAAGCCTAAATCAGTGTTGGGAGTGTATTTTACAACATAAGATTCTCAGCTTGTCCTCCAGTATGTACATTACTTCCAGCGAATAAGGCCTATGAAGTATTGATGCCTTGTTTGTAATATAATAATAATATATTATAAAAAAGTGACTTTCACTGACAAAACTAGGCTTAACATCTCTGTTTTCTCTCACATTAAAAAAAAGTTTGGGTAAACAGTGCCTGATGTGACATGTATGCATCATCTGAAAAAAAAAATTTCCCTGAGCAGATTAATATTGAAGTATACCATAGAATTATAGTTTTATTGGATTAAAATATGTATCAGATTGCAACTTGAATCAGCTGTATATATGTTTATTAATATAGACAACTATTCTATTGGTTTACCTGCTTCCTATTAAATTTGTATTACCATGAAGTCTAACCTTGTGGCAAGTTAGGTGGCAAACAAATTTAATAAATAAAGCATGTTATTTTTATATATACTGAAGTGAGGTACAATAGTACCAAAACAGATACTGAAATCAGTAATAAAGCAGTATATTAAAATCATATATTTATTTATTTATTAATGAAATTTGTATCCAATCTTTCTTCCCTAGTCAAAGGGAACACAAGGCAGCGAACAACATTTAAAAACAATAAAACATTTAAAATTTAACAAGTTGAACAATAAAAAGTTTAATAATAAAAAAACTTAACAAATTGGCTGTAAAATTGTTTAAAAACCACCAGCACAACAATAACATCCATACAGTCCATTTCAAACAGGGGGAGTCATTTTCTTTAATACAATATAATTTATAGGCCACCCAATTCCCAGAGGGACTCCAGGCGGCTCACAACAATAAAAACAATACAAAAATAATTCCTCATGTATTAAAACAATTTCAAAACTCTTTAAACTCTAATCAAAATGTTAACCCACCCCAGGCTGCTGAAAGAGCCATGTTTTGAGGGCCCAGCGAAAGGTTAACAGGTCGGGGACAATCCGGATCCCTGGAGGAAGTTCGTTCCAGAGGTCCGGAGCACCACAGAGAAGGCCCTCCTCTACAGGATCACCAGTTGACATTGGTTTGCCGATGGTACCCAGAGGAGGCCAACTCTTTGGGCCCTCACAGGGCGCTCAGAGCCAGGTCTTGGAAGCCCGGCGGAAAGCTAACAGATTTGGGATGGTCTGGATCCCCACAGGGAGCTATTTCCAGAGGGCCGGTGCAGCCACAGAGAAGGCTTTTGTCCGCAGCCCCGCCAGTCGGCTTTGCTTAGCTGACAGGACCCGTAAGAGGCCAACTCGTTGGGATCTTATGGGGTGCTGGGAGGCATGAGGTGGAAGAAGGCGGTAACCTGGCAACCTGGTCTTGTAGGGCTTTAAAGATCATCAGTAACACCTTGAATTGCACTCGGAAGACTATTGGCAGCCAGTGCAGCTCGCGTAAGAGTGGTGTTACGTGGGGGCACTGAGGTACACCCTTAATTTATTTATTTATTTATTACATTTTTAAGCCACCCAACTCCCAAAGGATTCTGGGTGGCTTACAACAGAGATAGCAATAGCAATCAGTTGTTAAACACTGCTTATCAGAGCTTTACAACACTCTCCAAGCAGTTACAGAGTCAGCATATTGCCCCCAAAAAATCTGGGTCCTCATTCTACCGACCTTTAGAAGGATGGAAGACTAAATCAACTTTGAGCCTGGTGAAATTCGATCTGATAACCTGCTGAGCAAATCAGCAGAGATAGGCTGCAGTGTTGCATTTAACCACTGCGCCACCAAGTCTTTTAATCACTTGCGCGGCTATGTTCTGGACCAACTCGAGCTTCCAAATGTTCTTCAAGGGTAGACCCATGTAGAGCGTGTTGCAGTAATCTAACCTAGAGGTGATGAGGGCATGAGTGACAATAGGAGAGCCTCCTGGTCCAGGAATGGGTGCAACTGGTACATCAAGCAAATCTGTGCAAAAGTACCCTGGCCACAGCCACCAAATGTTGGTCCAATTGCAGCTGCGGATCCAGGAGAACTCCCACGTTGTGCACCTGTTATGAGAGGTTCAATCTCTCCCACCCCGAGAGTTAACAATGGACAGTCAACTGGACCATGTGGGGGCAACATCCAGAGCCACTCAGTCTTGTCGGGGTTGAGTCTGAGGCTGTTGGTCCCCATCCAGATTTTCACAGCCTCCAGGCACCAGGACATCATCTCGACAGCATCACTGGTGTGGCCCAGGGCAGAAATGTATAGTTGGGTATCGTCAGCATACTGATGATACCCTACCCCATGCCATTGGATGATCTCATGCAGCAGTTTCATGTAGATATTGAATAAGAGAGGTGAGAGAACCGACCCTTGAGGCACCCCACAAAGCAAGGGCCTCGGGTCAGATCTCTGCCTTCCTACCAACACCGACTATGAGCGGCCTGAGAGATAGGAGGAGAACCACCGTAAAACAGTGTCCCCCCACTCTCAATCCCTCAAGCCACCCCAGAATGAGACCATAGTCAATGGTATTGAAAGCTGCTGAGAGGTCAAGAAGCACCAGGACAGAGGAAGCCCCCCTGTCCCGGCCCCGCCAGAGATCATCCACCAGTGCGACCATTGCCATCTCGGTGCTATAGCTGGGCCTGAAACAAGACTGTAGAGGATACAGATGATCGGTTTCCTTCAAGGCCCATAGGAGTTGATATATGTTTAGCACCTGCCAATTTGGAGGTGATAACAGTTTTACAACATTTTCAGACTGTTCCATATTAGTTTAGATTCCCAAGCCAAAAAGAGTTTTATAGGTTAAAAACCAGCACTTTGAACTGGAACCATCTAATTTGGTGCCAGTGAAGATCATAACAAATTGATAGGTGTTCTTATCACCCAATTTCAGGCAATACTCTTGATACAGCATTTTTACTAACTATTTTTTAAACTCTTAAACATCTTGCAGTAATCTAAAGAGGTTACTAGGGCATGGACAACTATAACACGGCTACAGAGTTCACTTTTGTATTTAAAGACAAGAATGATTTCCTGAGCTGTGAACTGATCCTGGTGGGATAGCGGGGAGTAGAAGTTCCACCCAAAACACTCACCTGCACAGATAAATGAACCATTGGTAGCATCTCATTAGCCTGTCAGCTAATGTCAGCTTAGATTTGTTAAACATCATCTGGTTCATTATCATGAACAGGAAGTTCAGCAATTCTACTGTTTCATCTGAATCTCATGAAAAATAAAATACTGAGTTAACATACCAGTAGACTTTGTTCTAAATCTCCAATTTTATCTCAGTCAGCAACGTTTCGATTGTAGGCAATATCTTCTATCACATTTCCATTAACCTTTAGAAGAGCTTGGGAACTGCATTCTAGAATTTGAGGGACCTATGTGGCCATGTGATTCACATTATCCACCCTTTCATTAAACCACAGTTTAGCTTCGCACAGGGATACTAATGATATTTTTATTTTATACTTTTCAGTTACTGCTGAAGATAATAAGAGTAGTATTAGTATTTCATTCTTGGTTGGATGATGTCTCTGCTGACAAAGGAAATATTATATACAGTAGCTGGTTTTAATGGAATTACACAAAGCAGTCAAAAGAGGTAACTTGCAATATGCAGGAGTATATATAAAAATACTTCAGATTCTTAAAGCAGAAACTTTTTGCAAGGTCCATACAACTGCTTTGAAAGCTACACCCATCTATATCCATAGTTGAGTGCATTCAAAGCTACTTTCTGAATTTTTGCAGGGCCCTAATAATAATAAAGGCTCTTGGAAATCTGGTTTCTTCATTTTTTTTCCATGATGTAATTCTTCAATTCAACCTGCTGGCAAGATGGACTTCACAGAGTTACAAACTAGAAAATACTTGGGACTAGCAGCTGTTTACTGTTGATAATACCAATAATTGTATGCCCTTTGAAATCCTTTTAATCCTTTGAAAAAAAATAGGTAGTGCACAAAGCATCTTTCTAAATTATTAATCTTGATTAATCCTTTTCCAGGCTTGCAGATCTAATTCAAAAATTACTCTTAAGAATCTTTGCTGTATCTTTTATACCTAGCTGCTTTGCTTTCCTTTTGCCCAAATGTGTAGAATATATGAACAAAAATTTGATTTTATCACATGTAACCTAAGTGTTGTCTATTTGCTGATTTGATTTTGGTGGAACTTTATCCTATAACTAAAATCTGTAGGACTTGTTAATATGCTACGATCACAATGGGCATAGATATGTCTAGTGGCTTGGGTTTTGTTATGTGTAAAATTCATAACTTCTAAAGTTTGAAATTTATCTCTGGATTACAATTCTAAGTTGCTGAATGTATGTCAGTTCAATATTACTAAACAGCCCTAATTAACCAACTGAATTTCTGAATTTAATTGAAAAAGACCAAGAGTGAAGGTTAAGCTAATGTCAGAACTGTGCCAAGAAGATATATCTGAAATAAAGTGCAAATTCTGATTCAGATTTTGGATAGTTCCTTCTCTTTCCAGTTTTAGTTATTAGATTTTCATTGTTATTCTGTGACCATTTCTGTATCGACAACTTGTAGAGTTAGATCATGGATACTCCTACAGAAATTTCAGAATCTTTCAAACAAGACATCCAATTCTGCCATTTAGGCACAATGACAATAACTGCATACTATCACAAAATATATTTCTAACACAACCTTGGTAAAGATTTCAGTCATTACTGATGCAAAGACAAAGAAGCCTACAATGACCAAGCAAATCTATAGCAAATAAAGCTGTGTCAAAGAATCAGTTTCCCTCTGTAGAGTAGAATAAATATCCTTAGCTGAAATCATTTGGATTATGAAGGACACTTGGTTAAATTCATGTATCCTAATTCGACTTCCTTATTTGCTATCATTATTATTACATGTATGACAGGCAACCCAAAGTTATCTTGACGAATGTCCTGAAGACGGAATTAGGAAGAAAATATATAAAGACGCAGTTTGTAACTGATGCTCATTTATCTCATGCTATCAAGTTGCAGTCAAATCAACAAACCTCATCATCTGTTGACACTCTAGAGATATGGCACATATTAAATCCTCTTCACCAATCCCCCTTTTTAACAGAAAGGTATGTCTTATTAAGTCTGTCTTAGACATAACACAACATGTTATTAAAATAATTGTATGCAATTGTGTCTCATGAATAAGCATTCCACAGTACATTTTTATTCACTTTTAATATCTTCACTAAAGCTTCCTGAGGCATCCATGTAATTTCCATTTAGAATTGCTTCATTTGATACAGAATTTGTAAAGTTACATCTCTTTGACAGTTCATATCTGGGAAGAACTGATTTAAGCTTAACATCTGGAAGAAAATTCAGTTTCTTTTCGCTTTTCCCCTCTCTACAACTGCTTTTCCTTTAACCTTTTTCTTGAGTGTTCATTAAACTAGTTCTTCAATTCTGTTTCCGAAGAATACATTAAGAATAGCAGCATGCTTCTTCCTTAGTAGATCCCTTGATGTTACATAGAACTTTGGCATCCCAGCAGAAGACTTAAAAAAACATTGAAAATGCAGAATGTCTGCAAATGCCCTTTTGGGGATCAACAGATGTCTTAGTGCACATTGGCATTGTGCAACAGATCCCTTTAATACGCCAAACTTTCCTTTCTACTTTCTCCTTCCCATGGTAATTTTACCATAATATATGATTCTAAACTAAACAGTCACATTGAAAATGTATTCTTCTTTAGGAATATTTTCTAGATAATCCTACATACAGAGTTCAGAAAGAAATATGTGTTTCTGTGTGTATGTTGTTGCAAATATTTCTTGTAATTCAAAACACTAGTCAATAGCTTCCTAAACTGATGGCAATTTAATTAGGATTGTTCTATTGATCTTTTACATCCATTTAAAAGTAAGGTTTGATTGTCATTAATATTTTCCTCTGTTCAAAGTGGATTTTCTCATTTTATTTACTGAATTGCAATGCATGCTGATTTTTTTATGATGCTGATACCAGTGTCAGCAGAAAGTCAATGAAATCATCAATAGAATTTTTAACTGATCATATCTTAATTTTTCTTTTGGAATACTTCACTTTCTTTTCATTCATTTTTGATCATTTTGGGGGGAGCTATGATGACTGAAAATTTGACATTATTTAGACAATTACAATATAATAATTCATCATTTTGATGCATTGAAGAATATTAATTATTATATGTATAGCAGGCAACCTAAAGTTATCTTGACGAATATTCTGACGACAAAAACAGGAAGACAGTACATGCAAAAGCAACTTTTAACTGATGCTAAGTTAGCTGATGCTAACAAGCTGCAATCAGATGAACCACCCTCCTTATCTATTTCCAGCCTAAAATCATGTCAAACAATAAGTTCTCAACAAAGCTGTATTTTGCCTGAAAGGTATGTCATTCAAAACAGTGTTTTAATTATTGTGTTCCTCTATCACTAAAAATAGAGTTTCAAACTAATGCATATAGGAATATATATTTGAAGCTACAATTAAACAACAAAACACAAATTATGCATGAGTTCAGCTGGAACAAGTTTGTGTATGCTTTGTATTAATTTATATAAGCAGAAAATAATTTTAGTTATATTGCAGCCTTTCTTCATATGTGCTTCTGAGGACATCTGTATGCTCATTGAGCTCTTTTCGCAATTTATTGCTTTGATTTTAAGGCATGCATTGTAGCATTTGCTTTGTGGATGACATAGGAAATCACTGGAAAAGATTAAAAATTTATATAGATTGAATGTTCTTTGTAATATATTCTACTGGGAGGGCTTCCATATTCACAAACATAATGTTCCTAATAGATGGATGTTTTAACACTGAAATACAATGGAAATCTTCAAAAATAAGGCCTGAACTCAAAACATTTTTTGAAGATAAAGAACAAGTAGCTTATCTTAATATATTAAAACTATAGAATTTGAATCGTCATTTTTTCTGTATAACTTCTTTGTCTTTTAAGATGAGGTATTGTATTTTTCATTTTATAAAGTATATATTTAGTGAGGGTTCTAAATACTGATGGATTGCAATTGTTGAGGTGTTTTCAAACAGTTTTAAATTATTATCTGAGTAATCTACGCTTGTTCAAGGAATTGAATTCAATGGAATTATTTTTAATTGTACCACTACCTTAAAAATGTCTTATTTTTCTTGGGATTAGAATTTTTAAAAATTTTGAATATAAACAAATATATTCAATGTATATTTCAAACAGTTTTCATACTGTTTCAGTGTCTCATTTAGTTCTGACAAAATATATGTAATAAAACAATATTGAATTGGTAAAAAGTCAGTTTTAATAAGTTTATTTAAGGATATCATTTTTTCTAATTTTGTTTCTACAGAATTATTAATTCTGTAATTAATTCTTTAATTCTTTATTCTCTCACTATAAGAAATGGATCTTGTGAGTTATATCACTAACTTATTTCCTTAAAGGTACCTGTAGTATGATACGGATAAAAAGCAAATCTATATATTTAAAAGAGAGCTGTGGGTTTGTATGTGCTCTATACAAAAATTCAGTTCTGCAGCAATCTGCCTAAAATTTCACACAAACCTTAGTTAGGCTTGCGAAATCAGCACTGGGGCGGGGGGTCCCAAAATTCTTTGTTCCCTATTTTGGCTAAAAAGGGGGGACAAAGGGGACCCCCCACACACACACTTTTAAATACCAAGCTCTGCTCTACTGAGGCCTGAAGCTCTCCAGCCAATATGAGCAACGTATGCAAATCGGCATTATGAAGAGGAGGGGGATACAGCCAATGGTGAGGGAGATGAGGAAGGGAGAGAGCGAGGAGTAGAAGTATGGGAGGGAAGGCGGGGGGAGAGAGGAGGAAGAGAGGAAGAAAGAGGGGAGGAGAAGTGAGGGAGACAAGGAAAGAGGAAGGAAAGGAGGGAGGGAGAAGGAAGGCAGGAAGGCAGGAAAGGAAAGGAAGATGGCAGTCCAATAAAAATAAACCTGAGCAAGGCCAGGTAAGCAGCTAGTAGCTAAATAAAGTTTAGTGGTACAGCGACAATTAAAGGCAAGAACCAGACCCAAGAACCTCTAAAGTGCTGGCTTAAAGAAAGTTTGTTTATACGATAGATGTGTTACACCGCTAGCTGCCACCCTGAGGATCTAAAATGTGTAGTACTCCATCTGCATAACTCACATTAGAAAATGAATTGCTTTTCATTGTTACGCCTATTCTTAAATACCCACAACTAAAGAAACCAAGGAAAAAATTGACTCCCTTCTTTTATTTGAAGTATAATCAATTTATAATTTCCTAAGTAGAGTTGTTTCCAGAGGCACTGTGATGAAAAACCCACATGGTCTTTTTCTTAATTTTAAGTTTGTTTGAGGTTTTTTTTTTTTTAAGTTGTTCTTTCTGTGCAAGAGAAGTGGCAATATATATCAGGCCCAAAAGGTAATCTTTATCCAGAGCATTTTTAATATATTTTGTGAGTTGAGCGGGCCCAGTGTCCCTTGCCAGATCCTTTTAGTAAATGGAAGTAGTTCACAAACAATCATAATTTATGGCCAAGTCTCTGAGAGTGTGTGCTTTGCTGTGATTTATTTCTAAAAACTTACAGTCTCTTGGCTAAACAATGGGATTTGAAGAGCGGTCCCTTTGTCTAGTTTTTCAGAATTGCTTCTTAATTAATTTATGTAGGTCTTGGCATTTTTCATTGACTCAGTTTTCAAATTCTTGTTGAAGAATTAAGGCTAGGCCGCCATATAAAATGATGGTGTGTTTTCTCAGTGACCTGGAATTAACCCAACTGCCTCAAATGCTGTTCTGAAACAGAACCAAGCAGGAAGGGGAAACTTTCCTTTGTAGAAACTAAAATAGAAGAGACTATTGTGAAAAGAATAGGTAGGAATTGGCTGTTATTAGTGTCTTAGGAACAAAAGTGGCAGAATCTTTGATTGGGATTGGAAATATCTTTCTTGACCTCATACTTGACCTGATATGTCAAGGTAGCAACCTGATTGAAAATTCAGCCAAAACACATCCTGAGAGTGCAAAGAGGGGGAAGGCCAATTTGGGAGAAATTTGTTTTATCTATATATATATAAAAGAGAAG
>JANHGC010001031.1:0-19246 GCA_027560395.1 Boaedon fuliginosus
TGTTTCATATTTTTGAAGACACATATTAATCATCAGACAGGATAAATTCAAAAAGAAAATAATATAGAAATGTTCAGATCACTTCTAGGTTCAAGACTGCTGCAACTTCCTGTGCTTTTAATTACTGCAATATTCTATTCATTTTAATTATTGCTGGCTGTCCTGAATAGTTTGTAGCTACAAGGAGGCAACCATACAAATTCAGAAAGCAAAATGGAAAAGAGAAAGAGGGAAAAACATTCTTGTAAATATCTTGTTGATAAAAAGACATACTGTGAGTTCATCAAAACTGTCTAAATACCATTATTAATGCAAGCACACAAACCTAGTAAGAAGAAACACAACTGATTGAATCTATAAAGACAAAGGGAGGTTTACACAACCACTTACTTACACTTTTACTTCTGACACAAAGAGAGTTTGTATCCTTGCTCATGATGTTGCAGTTGCTGTTCTGGCTGGGACTTTAGCAGCGGAAGTTCCAACAACAGCAAATTTCACCTAATGCAAAGAAAATATACTATTATAGATTCACACAACCTTTCAAGGTACTGTGTTGCTGAACTCCTATGTTCTCCTAACCAAGTGCTTTTAGTGGTGGTAAACTACCATTTCCATCATCCTGAGCAACATGAACTTTCTAATGGATCAGCCAAAGAAACAAGGCTGCTGTATTAACTTAGCTTTCTGAGATAGCATACCAACACCCTCCAAACAAATTAGGTGAGTGTTTTCCATTTGAGATGGTGCCTTTATGAACTTTAGCACAATGCTATATACCATGCATACTTATAAATATATTCCAGCTCTCTGAATCAGTATTAGTAATTTGTACTTGTAAAACATATGTAAAACACATTCCCCAGGGACAGTAAATCTATTTGCTAAAAGAGAATGCAATTAGGATCTAAACTGCAATACAAGACCGTGTATGAACATGAAACATAAAGAATTAAAACGGGCTAGAACTGCCGATGTAAATGGGATTTGGTCTGAAATAAATGGATACAAGATTGTGGTGTTCTTTAAACATTTTTTGACATTTGTATAAACACTCAGCCTTAAAGCTGAGGACATTCTTTTCCAACAGATAAACAGAAAGATTTAAGCATAAAACACTATTTGTTTATAAATTAAACCATACATTTAAGATTATCTACCGGTGGCACTCATATCATTTAGGGACTCTCTGATACACACACACACACACACACAAGCACATATGCGCGCGTGCACACACATACACCCAGAGGAAAACACACTTGCATTCCTTTGATGAAGTCTGATGCAACATATTCATTCAAGAGTGATGCACTGAACAGTTTCAATTATTGTCCCCTCTCGTTATCATTCTGAAAGAGATTAGTAAGGGTGTCTCAAACATGGGACAACCAACACCTGGATGACTAAGAATCTCCATAGACATGAGTGAGGATAATTAATTTGGCCCCACTTTTAGAGTGTGATTTTCAGCATACTATTCAAAGACCAAATGCAGTTTTCAGTCAGAAAGAGGCTGTGCAACAAACCCAGATAAACATCTCTTTTCACTTCAAATAGCAGAGTGAATCCATTCTATTGTTTGGCTATTTTTACATCAAGAACTCTGTGAGACACAGCCAAAAGCCCACCTAAAACAATTATCCTGGTTATTTTAAAAGACGTACAGCAAGAAAGATGGACCAATTATTTGTGTGTCAGTAAATAATCTGTCCATACTTTAATCCCAATATTTAAGGTTACAGACAAGATGTTGTTTCCAAACGAAAATCTTAACGCATAATCTTTCTGCAGCATGAAGAAAGAAAAAGTGTATTCGAATAGCTCAACATGCTCGATCTGAGTCATCCATTGATCAGCACTGGATTGGCAAGATATAATATTTGCTTTCTTTAAAACACAGCTGGAAATGCTGTTTACATATGTTTGATTTTTCAAACACATCAGAAGCAAGCTTAAAAGGTGATAGAAAAGATCACAGCAGTCCTGCTGATAAAAACTACCACTGAGAAAATCATATTCATGTGCAATGTATGGTTACAAAGCAATTTAGGAAGTATATGAACCTACATGACTCTGATAATGTTATGAACTAGCAATAAGAGCTAAAGGCATATGGAAATCACAGCCTATTAGCAGCAGGTAGTAAAGACTAGCATCAGAATCAGGATTTAATTGTTTTAAGGAAAAACTGAACCTATATATTGGATTTGCTTCTGAAATTTACTGAAGTTATCCAATGTGGAAAGAACGAATATAATCCAAAAACTAGTCTAAAGGCTATCCTTATTCAGACATATCATTACATTAATTATTATTTTAATACTAGGTTTCAGCCAGTTCCTTACTTGGCACATTCTGGTCTGAGGGAAAACTGAGCTTTTAAAGGAAGATATTTTGGGTGCATTTTGTGGGATAGTGATGACACATTTCTGGTTGAGTCAGATTTGGGGAAAAACTGGGTTCATTTTTGTGGCTTTCACTCTGCCTACTGGATTTTTGCTTATTACAGATTGTATGTATAGCCTTCTTTTTGTCTGCACTTTCAAAGAGGGTCTCCTTTAATGTTATTCCAGCAAGAGGAACTGTGAGGGAGGTTGATAAGTTGTCAAAGTCACTGAGTGAGCCCCACAGCTGAGAAGGGTTCATACCTAAATCTCTTCAACTTTTTAATCATTTACTGAAATTATTTCATACTCAAATGTTTGCATATTTTTTGGCACAATTTATAAACCCTTCTCAGCTGTTCATCTGAAAAATAGCAGGAAATTGGTGCTTCTTGGCAGTTTCCTGGTGACACTCAAATTGTGATTTCTAGAGCCTCATAGGGAAGTACAAAAAGTCTGGGAATAAGTTGCTCACATCTTTCTTAACTAGACAACAGAATAATATTGTTGGATAAAGGAGAACAGTAACAGAAGGCAAATGTATGAATGAGGCTACAGAATAGCTAATATTACTTATTATGTGATCTGTCGCATAACTTACTTACTTACTATATGTACTTTGGGAGCAAAAGACCTTGCTATACAAATAAGTATAGCCATAGCAATAATAACAATAGCATAGTCTTAATTTTTATTTAGTGCAATGATATTTAATGACTCAATCCTTTCTCAATTTCTTACTTGGAATTCTGATGACTTCTGTGAGCACACTTTTGTGAGCACACTTTTGTTGTGAAGAAAAAGAAATATATCCCAATTTTATTTGCCAGAATATTCCCACCTTCCCCTTTTATTATAAAGATGATAGCTAAAAACATGGTATTCTAGGCAGGCTCTTAAAACTTTGCTCTAGAGAAATCTACTTTATATTCTTGTCATATTCTGTTGATACTCAAGGTCAAATTTTTAATCCAGGCACAGGGACTATCAAGGCAACATCTTTATGCCAAAGATGCAGAGTGTTATATTTGATGTTCTAGGAAATAAATAGGTATGTTATGCATTTAAATTATGTCTCAAATAGAGCCACGATATTGCTTTTTTTAAATAACCAGAACAATTGAAAATGGTCATGAAGGAAGCCGGCTGCTTACATGCTTCAAAAACTAAGCATGAAATTGTTTGTCTATTATGAACAGAGGCCAGACTGAAAGCAGTTTAAGGATGCTTTTATCAACTTCCTTTAGGGCAAAGTTTATTTGACAACTGAATAATAAAAAAATAGAACTCCACTCTTAGTACAAGAGCTGCTTATGGCTTCTCTAGGCAAAAGGCCACATCTCATTATCTTACTGGTGATTTTTTATTGTACAGGATATGTGCTTCATGTCTAGCATGTGTTTACAATCTCTGAGCAGCTTTTTTTTCACCACAGGGGAAACCAAGGAAATTGCCACATATAAACTGTTAATTATTATAATTTATATAACCAGGAAGACAGGAAGGAAAGGAAAAATCCAATGCATTGCATTAGGGAAATTATTTTATAAAGAAAAGGAAATAAGAAAGGAAAGGGAACAGGACCAAAAATAGAACCATAAAAGACAGGCTAAGAATTCAAATTAAAATAGGCAAGAAAATGGTAAGAGAACTTCTGTCTATTCTATACAAGTTGAAGTCACCAAAGATCATATCCCAGAGTTCTGAGGAGCTGGCAGATGTCATTTCAGAACCACTGAGCCATATCTTTCAAAGATCCTGAAGCACCAGCAAAGTACCAGAGGACTGGGAAAGAGCTGATGTAGTTCCCATCTTCAAAAAAGTGGGGGGAAACAGATCCAGGAAACTACAGATCAATCAGCCTGACATCAATACCTGAGAAAATCCTGGAAAAAATAATAAAGCAACAGAACATATAGAAGCAAGCAAAATTGTAACCAGAAGCCAATGTGGGTTTGTTAATAAGAGATCATGCCAAACAAACCTTATTTCATTCTTTGACAAAGTAACTAAATGAATGGGAGAGTGAAATGCTGTGGATGTAACATACTTGGATTTCAGGTGTTTGACAAAGTAGACCACAATCTACTTCTTAGTAAACTGGAAAAATGTGGGATAGACAGCATCACCACCAGATGGATTCATAACTGGTTGACAAACCACATTCAATGGTTAATCCTTAATGGAATGACATCTACATGGAGGGAAGTAAGCAGTGGGTACTCCAAGGTTATGTTTTAGGCTCAGTATTCCTCAATATCTTCATAAACAATTTAGATGAGGGAATAGAAGGGGAACTCATGAAATCTGCAGACAACACCAAACTGGCAGGAGTAGCCAACTCCCCAGAGGATAGGCTCAAGATCCAGATGGATCTCAACAGACTTGAACATCTTGCCCTATCCAACAAAATGAAATTCAGCATAGAGGAAAGTAAGCTTTTACACTTAGGCAAAAAAACACACACACACACCCCAAATGTACAGGTACAGATTAGATGAAACTTGGCTCAATAGCAATAACTGCAAGAGGGATCTTGGGAGTGCTAGTGGACAATCACTTAAATATAAGCCAGCAGTGTACTGCAGCCACCAAAAAAGTCAATGCAATCCTAGGCTGCATTAACAGAGAGACAAGATCAAGATCACATGAAATCTTAGGACCACACTTGGAATACTGCATCCAGTTTTGGTCATACACTATAAAAAGATGTTGAGAATCTAGAAAGAATGGAGAGAAGAACAATAAAGATGATATAGGGGACTGGAAGCTAAAAAATAAGAAGAACAGTTGCAGGAATTGGGTATGTCTAGTCTAGTGAAAAGAAGAACTAGGAATGACATGATAGCAGTTCTCCAATATTTGAGGGCTGAGACAAAGAAGAGGGAGTCAAAGCACCTGAAGGCAAGAGAAGAAGCTGTGGTTGGAAACTAATCAAGGAAAGAACCAACCTAGAACTAAGGATAAATTCACATTTCCTTATAGTGAGAACAATAAATCAGTGGAATGGCTAGCTACACAGTTGTGGGTCATCATTGGAGGCTTTTAAAAAGAGACATTTCAGCCATTTGTTTGAAATGTATAGGGACAGGGGAAAGGGAAGGGAAAAGAAAAGAAAAGGAAAGGAAAGGAGAGGAGAAAATGTATACATATGGAAAAGAAAAAGAGAGCGAGAGACTTAGCCTGTGTATCTATTAGGTAAGTATGGATGATCTGGTTTTCAGTTGATATTTTTCTTCCCTATGAATAAAAATATGAAGGTCACACTTCGTGACCAGGCAAGGATCAGAAGAAACGATTTTATAATTAGGATATCTAGCAGAAAATATCACATCAAGTTATTGAAGCTTCGTGTGATGCTCCTTTAATAGTTTGCGGCTCACAGTGCCTTATCTTCTGACATTCTGAAGTTGCTTGTGCAGTTACAGCACACAAAATATTCACAGGGATATGAGTGTTGCATCAGGTAGGGAGAGGAAACTGCTTCAGAGTAACAGAATAACAGAATTGGAAGGGACCTTGGAGGTCTTCTAGCCCAACCCCCTGCTCAAGCAGAAAACCCTGTGCCATTTCAGACAAATGTTTGTCCAATCTCTTCAGAAAATGGATTCTGAGTATAATTTAAAAAAACAGAAGGATAATTTATATAGATTGTTCAGATCTGTTGGGATATCCTCCTCTTGGTCCCTTGCAATCATAAATACTTCTGAAGAAAATATCCCCATCGGACTGCAACTATTGCTTAAAAAAGTGAGAAGGAAGCATCATTATACCTTTCCCACCTCACCCATAAATAAGCTTTCTGAACTCCCATGTACTAGATCACTTCCTACTTACAAATTGCACTCTGTTCCAGTATATTTAAATGTTCCAGCATTTTGACCCATCTACACATTGCATCTATCCTGATTTGCTTCATCATAGTTAATTTAATGAACAATAGTTGGTTGGTTTTATACACACTAAGCTACAAACCACAATTTTAAAAAGCCAATAGCTAGGTTCACAAAACCCACTGCAGAAAAGCCCACCTTTACAGCTCCTCCTGAAAGTCACTTTTATGGAATACTGGTGTGTATTTTAAGTAACAACTTAACAGCGCGTGCTTCCCTTAAACAATTTAGCTATTAAAAGGAACAAACAGAAAAACAATGAAAGTGAATAACATTGATTTTAGCATACAATGCCTAAGAAATTTATGCATATTAGGCAGAACTGTACTTTCTCTGCCTAACAGTAGGATTGGCCCTTGATCTCAGCCTAAGGCAAAAATCCTTTTATTGCTCGTGCAATGCAAAATAGAATATTCAGATTTTGTCCTTGAAAATCAAGTTTGCTTACCAAAGTTTTAATCCAACATTATATAGACTAAAAACTCCTGGAAGAGTATATGTTATGGATTACCTTAACAACTGTACAGTTTTTCAGGAGGTAGAATAATTGAGCTCCTCTAGTATAGTATATAATTTCTTAAAACATTCACAGCTTCTCCAAAAAACTTCGTAATTTACAGCTAAAACACAAACTATACTAGGATTCAAAAAGAATATTGAACATAATATTAGCTTAGCAGGTATCCTTAAATTCTTCCTTTGGAAGTAAAAAAAAACCTTGAGTTAAGGGATAGAAAAGTCACAGAAAACTGAGAAGAAAACCCATTTTGCAAAGCATTGCATAACTTTTTAAAGCAGGTGTCACATTTTGCTTCTTAAAAACAGCATTCTGCTTTTAACTTGCTCTGGTTTAACCTAAATTCTTAGATGTGAAAGAAAAGTCACTTTGAAAAGCAGTTCATCCTTTTACATCCCTGCAATGAGCTCTCCACTGGCTGCTCCCTTGGCTCTGATCCCTGATCCAGAGGAAACCATGCCTGTTCTCCCCATCCCACCCAATCTCTCTGGCTATAGGTCCTTTCCAGCAATCTGCATCCTCACTGCACATTGAAGTGGCTAGTCTGGCAACACCTGAGAAAACATTTGGCCACAGCATCCGCCTGCCCAGTAGGTTAGAAGGGACCTAGCTCTTCTTCCACCTTTGATCCTGGCCAAGCAACTCATTTTCCCTGAGCCCAAAGCTATGCAGACTAAACCATAAAACCAAACTAATAAATTTGGTTTTCCATAATACTGCCATTCACACAAAAGGGGAAAAAACTGCACAACCGGGGGGTCTGGTGTCTCTGGCAGCTACCGGTAGAAGCAAAAAGGCCAATGGCTGAAGGGGAGTGAGGAGTCCTGCAGCATGCCAAGCAGAGCCCAGGAACCCCTTCATCTAGTCAGGATGGACTGCATATATCTGTGGGATTTTGTTTCTTGGTTTCCCATGGAAAACGTTCTTTTTCTGTTCAATCATCTTGATCCAGCTTCAGCCTGCTTAGAGTCAGAACACGGACTATTTAAATGATGCAGTTTTGCTTCCCTTGTACCTTCTCTGGAGGTACATCTTCTATACTTTCAATGGTTACCTTTTTTTTTCTCATAACAAAAAAATCCCTATATTCAAAAAGATTTAATTTATTAGATATTAGATACTATTAGATTAGATATTAGATATAAGCCTGTATTGCTTCATGAGTTATTCAAGGTGGCAAACATTCCTAATAGTCCTTCCTTCTGTTTTCCCCACAAGAACAAACCTGTCAGGTGAGTTGGACTGAGATAGTTGCACGGAGAATATAAAATTGGACTTCTATTAGTTCATCACATTTGGATTTATTTTATTATGATGCATAAACCAGATTGTTTAGTCTGCTCAGAAAATCATGACTAAAAAAACTCAGCGCTTAAAATGTGTGAATTTATCCAGCCTAACATAGCAAATCTTGATTAAGCCACCAAGAATCTTTTTTATTCCGGTGGCATAGAAATATGTTTAACAAATAAATGAATGAATTGAGAACATTCTGTGTTTACACAAAACAAAGGCCTACCCAATTACATTTTAGCCAATATATTCTGTAAAATAGTAGTGTGGTTAGTTTGGGTTTAGTGTGCTGTGCAATCCGAAAATCCCAAGAAGCTAGTACTACACACCAGTTACACTGAATAAGATACTTTTGAATATTGAAGATACAATAAATTCATATAGTATGCCCATACCAAATCCACAAACAACATTTTAGTTTGGTATTAAGTGTTCTTACCTTTCTCTTTCTATTTCAAACACAAGCATCCATATCCTTCTCTACAATGCTGTTCCTCTATTATTTATCATAGTAGAAAAGTAACAATCTTAAGAAGAATTATCATCATCAGAAGAAATCATCTCTTGTCTAGGCCAATTCCTTTGGATTGTTACTTCTCTGCTTCCATTAACAGCAACTGACAAGAAAATGACCAGAGTTAATCCCTTCTTTCCTTGTCATCTCACTCAAGAGCTGTATTTCCAGGCTGCCATTAGTAGGCAAAAGAGCTGTCTGTTCCATGTTGTCCAGTAGCTTAGCACTAGGAAAAGTGGGTGGACTTCCTAGAACTTCATAGACCACAGAGGTACGGGTAAGGGAACCATCTGGTATGCAAGCTGCTGGTTGCCTACGTGTGCCCCCAAAGAAGAGCAAATCACTGTACTTTTTCTTAATCCAGTGCTAGGATAAGTTCAGTGTTCACTAATGTCTAGCGGGTTTTCTGGAAATTAAATAGGGTATTCCTAGCAAAATCCACTCTAGTGGCAAGAGAATGAGGCAAATGGTAGCTGAAAACCTCATGTATGGTGCTTGTTCTGGAAATCGATGCTGCATTGGGATATTTTTACTACCCATTACCCTCTTCTGCACTGCCAGTTTGGTACAATTAGCAAGAAATTTAATTTCATGCTGTTTTACTGCACATTATTGCAATCTAAAGAGGCAGTAAAGAGAAGCTGAGCTATTCCTATGAACAATAATGTTTCAAAAGGGCTGGTGGGAAAAGACTAAATATGGTGTGTTTTTTTAAATACAGGCCTCAGACAGCCCTTATCTTCTGCAACTCTGGGATATTCTCAGATGTGTATTTTGTTTTTGTTTTTTTCATTTTTGTTTGCATATTTAATAGGTATTTGTTATATGCAAATGGATTTGTTTGTGCATGTGTATGTCAGAGAGTTGGCAAGGCAAGATAAAGCAATACACTGAGGAAAAGCAGTATATAAGTCTAGCACATCAATACATTATTTAGCCAAAAGGATTTTAGACAAGCATTTTTATATCAGTGGTCCCCAATGTTTCCAGCTCTGCGGACCGGCACTGGCAATTGGGGTGTGTACGTGTGTATGTGAGGAGATGGTTTTGCATGTGTGCCGCTTGCACTAATGCAGCTTCCCACGCTCACATATTGCTTGGATGGCCCAGTGCCCAACAGGCTGTGGCCCGGCAGACCCTTGTTTTATATAAACTATCCTATGGGTTAGTTTACAGTTCAGTATGTCTTGTGAACCTCACAACAGGAAAACGGAGTAAATGATAGCTAAGATAATAACTGGTGTATATGCTGAGAACATCAGAATATCAGTATCTTTTTGTGGGCGGGATAGTTGCTCATAGGATTTTCTGCCTCAGATCACCAAGCAAAGTATTGGTCTTTGATGCCACGTCATTGACAGCAGAAGTAATGTATGTTTCTCTTCCTCAGGCTATAAAATGTCAGACCAGTTCTTCGTACAAAAATGAGCACAAGGGTGGGGAAGGAAGTGGGCAAGCTTCCTATTTTTTTCCTACTTTTCCTATTTTTCCAACCATGTCTCTCTGTTGATTACTACAGCATAAAAGCATTTAATGCAACAGAGCACAAATGAGGGGAAAAAATAAGGGTGCTTCCCCATATGCTCTGTTTCCTGGGAAGTGTAAACATTTACTTCTATTTTATGCACACAACACAATGAAACACTTGTGTTCATCTAACACATCAAGCCAAAACAAACTACCTTACAGTTTAACAGGGTGATCTGGTTCAGATACCAATCTAAAATATAATTGGTTGTTAGCTTTTGACTTGGTCTCTGTCTTTATGTGTTATGCACATATCATGTTTTAGAGCAGGGCAGAGCAGTGGATGTAATCCACAAGGGGTCATGTCCCCTTCAGTCTGATTTTTCTATATGCTTTCACAAGTAGAACTTGAATTGAAATTTGGATAATCACAACTACCCTGTTTCCCTGAAAATACGACCTCCCCTGAAAGTAAGACCTGCCTTGATTTTTACACGTGCGCCCAACATACCCATGCCCCTAACTCATAGGTTAGTCAGTGGATGACATCCCCGAAAATAAGACCGGGTGCCTTTTTGGGTGGCAAAAAAAAATATAAGGCAGGGTCTTATTTTCAGGGAAACACGATATAAATGATTGGGTACACGCAACCCGTTGAGCCATGGTTTATAAGGCATCTTTGGCTGAACTTCCACAATAAGCTGAGCCAAAACCAACAGAAACTTATTTTGGCTAAGCCTGGTGAGATAATCCAGCCAAAGAGTCAAGCTATGGGTGTGCCCTTAATCTAGAACCAAGTCTCCCTGAAGCCAGTAGAGTTAGAAGCTAAAGGGAAATATCTAGAACAATAGTGTCAGAAGCTGTACATGGGCAGGGAGGTGATTCCTTTCAGCCAATTAGGCCTTCTGGGATTTGGAAAGCCTGTCTGGGTGTCGTGAAGGGGGCTTAACATTTACTGCATGTTTGCCATGGAAAGATGATCAAATATCTTTTAATAGAAGATAAAATGATTGTTTCCTTTCCTGTTCTCTCTATCCAAACTTTTTCTTTCTTTCTTTTATTTTTCTGGAAAGGGAGGTACCACCCTTCCAAACAAAGACCTGGGAGGCAGCTGTCTACTATTTTTATTTCCTCATAATATCTAGGAAGCCCCAAGGCATTCTTGTCAATCCAGGTGCTTTGAAGCTCCTCGTATGTTTTGCTTTGAAAGAACCTGAAATGCAAACTATCAAAACTTTAGCCAAGTGGAGCCAGCGGTCTACTAGGTACCAACGCTGGTGTCTTCAGGGACATGGGTGTTCCCAGGAAGGCTCCTGACTATTTGCATTTGTGGTTTCCTACCCCAGCTAATCAATGGTTCTTGTTAAAACAAAAAGCATTGGACAACCATTTGTCTGAAATTGTACAGGGTCTCCTGCTTGAGGAGGGCGTTGGACTAGAAAACCTCCAAGATCCCTTCTAACTCTTACATTCTGTTATTCTGCCTTTTCTATAACAGAGAGAAGAAATAAGAAAAAGCAATATTAGAAATATACTAGTCTAGTAAGTTATGTTTCTCCATAAAATCCCATGAACAAGGAAAGGCAATTGCAAATTAAGAGTCTTCCCTGAAAGAAGGTTGTGTCTACTAAAAAATAAAAGATCAGTGGATCTCCCCTGTGGGAGACACAGAGATCACAAAAGATACTTCTTCACCTAATGGATAAATCGTGGCTACCTATTCATGCACATTATACAATCATTAATAATCTAATTATTAACTAGGGTTTTCATACATGGTGGGAAATTGTCCTTTCCATCTCTATTTTTTATTGTTTGCCTTTCCAAAGGAAGGAAGAGAAAATTAATTATTGAAATGAAATTACTGGCTGCATATTTCGCCTTGAGGATTTCCCTGTGCAATTATTCTGCAAGTCCTAACCCACCCTCATCTTGCTTCAGTGTGGCGCTGAGCTTGCTGTCCAGATCATGTGACAATTTAAAGTATTGTGCTTCTATTTGTGTGCTGGATGGTTTTAAAAAATTACTTTCGCTTTTGCTAAGGTACGTTTTTAATATCTAGTTACTTATTTATTTATTTATTTATTTATTTATTTATTTACTTACTTACTTACTTAAAGTGCCTTAGCCTGAGAAGACAAATCTAATTTAATCAAGCTTGTGACTTGACTTTAAGTCTGACCTATGTTCTGTTTCACATTTTTTTCTCCCCTTAAATTTAACATTTCCACAAGTAGGGAATTAGCTCACATGTACGCCACTGCATGTTATGTTTTCCTTCTCCTCTGGTATTTAATTTAATCTCAGAGATGAAGAAAGATGTATTATAATTTTAATGAAATGTTGACTAGCTTAAATAATTTTATCCAGGAAGTGGTGTTGATGAGAGAGCAGAATGCCTCACACTTGCATCCTTTTTGGCAATTTCTCTCAACCTGATGTCCTCCAGAGACATTCCAATATCTATAGCTCAAGGTTGAATTGTGGAGTCCTTGGTGCTCTCTGCGCTTGACCGTTTGTTTGCAGATGTTTGTTTTGTTGTCCAACTAACACCATCAGCACACAAGGAAACAACCAAGCGCAGAGAGCACCAAGGATTTCACCCCAACATTCCTAGCTACAATATAGGCCGTGAATTTGGAGACCTCTAGTTTGAACTCATCTGGAGAGCAGAAGGCTGGGGAAAGGTGCTTTTTAATGTAACACTAGAATCTCTCATGTGTCACAAAGAAACAGTGATGCTTGTATTGATTTGGAGAATTTTTCAGTAACTGCATCCAACGGGAAATTACAAAGCATTTTTCCAAATGTTGGTTCTGACAGGTAGGTTCATGTAGTACATTCTTTCTTATCTGGATGTAATGATGGAAATAATAGAAGAGCTTTGGGAGATTTTAGTTCTATTCAGAATATTAAATATTATTGCCATAAAACATCTTCATTTTCTTGCAGGAATACTGTTGAATGAGTGTGCCCATCACTTGCAAACAATTTTTTTTCCCCAAAAGAGCACCGTTCCTCTATAGCAATGAACAATGCTTCTAGACAGGTTGATTCATCCATGGCCACCAGAAGAGTCTCCTAGAAGTAGAGAAGTCATCTCTCAAGCCAGCAGACACAAAACAAATAGGAAGCTCAGAATCTAACTGGAGGTCCCAAAGTCCAATCAAGTCACCTCCAAAGGAAGATCTTGAAATTCTGAGCACGTCTGATGATTATACATGGTTTATGACCAGCTGTCACATGGTTGGAAGAAAATTATTTGTCATAAAGACTGACACTGTTGATTGTCACAGAAAAGTATGATCTAAGAAGTTAGAAAGAAGAAAATCAGAAGAATATTTCACAATTCACACACAAAAAGGGGATGTAGTCATATGACATGAAATAAATTTGGGATGTTTTTATTTTCTTCAGAATTCAAGCTTGAGTCATGAATAGAAGCTATTGTGAGTTTTGATTTAAGCAAATCAAGGGCTAACAAGATGGCTTTAGAAGCCAAGCCCGTGTTTATATCCCATTTCTTTTTTAGTACATTTACTTCAATATATATTCCTTTTTTATAATAGGGAGCAAGGATACACTTTCTATTTTGATTCACCTGTTACAAATGTTCACATTTTCCCATTCTCAGATTTTAGGAATTCTGTGTTTGTTCAGACATTAAATCCTTTTGTGGATGTTCAGTGATACTCTAAGTACAACAGACGAATTGGGTGGAGAAGTAGGGGGAGGGATCACTCCTTCCCTCCCCCAAACATGTAATGCAATAGATTCCACTGTGAATATTGTTTCTATCAGCCCTATAACCACTACAAGCTTAGACTAATATTAAAGTCAGAGATTATGACAGAACCATCGCCCTATACTAAGTGACAATGTGGTGTGATAGACTGATAGTTAAGATGCTGGACTAGAAACAGTGAACTTCAGATTCTAGTCTGCCTCTAGCCATGGAAGCTCATCAAGTTTGAATCAGTCGTTCTCTCAGTCCAACCTTTCTAAAAGGGGCATTGTTGTGCAGGAAAATGACTATTGCATTGCCCTTAGATCACAAATATCCAACCTTGGCAACTTTAAGACCTAAGGACTTCAACTCTCAGAATTTCTCAACCACCTCTGCTGGCTGGGTAATTCTGGGAGTTGAAGTCCACAAGCCTTAAAGTTGCCAAGATTGAAAACCCCTGCCTCAGACAAAAACTCATACCAAATAGAAATATTATTAAATATTTGTAAGTTCCCTTTGAATTAAAAAGAATGCTATTGGAATTGATGACTCTCTTGTAAGAATGATTCTATCTGTGCTGTATGACTGCGGTTAATAGTTTTTGACTTTTATAGTATTTTAATACTTTTATGATGTTCTATCTTTTTGTATTTTTAACTATGTTGTAAGCCGCTTCAAGTTCCCCTTGACTGGGGAAGAGAGGCGGGGTATAAATTTAATAAATTAAATTAAATTAATTATATTAAATCAGAATTTTACCTCATTTGCTCCAATATGTCCATCTGTAATTTGCTTGTCCCTTGCCCATCCTGGTTTTAGAAGTTTCCAGATATAGAAGGATAATAGTAATTCCTATTTTTCCACTTTGATCTGCCTTCATAAAATTAATTGCAAGCTTTCAGAGTTGTAATCAATGTATCATAATTCCAGAGTGCACATCTATTTTAATTGCATCAATTAGGTAATAACCTAGTGAGATTATGACCCTGGATTCTAGGCATTTTCAGTCATTGCCAATATAATCCTATTAGTAGAAGCATAATCAGAGGGTACATCACAAATTGTGTTATGGCCAGTGGAGACCATCTTTTCCTTCTTTCCCCCATTTAGCTAAAATATTTATTCAGCTGAAGACATTGGTTGCATTTCCATTTCTCCTAAGGAATTTCTAGATAACATAATAAAGCAGTGTTTTTAAACTTTGGCAACTTTAAGATATGGACTTCAGCTCCCAAAATTCTCCAGGCATATATTGAAGTCCACATATCTATTAGACAGTCTCCTCAACTGAGGTAAGATCTGAGGCAACTATTTGATATGGTTATATAATGTCTGCAGATAAAAGCACTTCAGAGATGTTCTTTTAATAGTCTTTGAAAATACAGTCTTTAAAATCTTTACTAACTACTTAACTTTGATTAGAACAGAATCACGGTTTAATTAAAATGCATAAGGAACAACTTGTTCCTTTCAATTATTGGTTTTATATAGCAAAAGAACCTGTCCACTTTTGTGAAGATAGACAATATATCCATTCTGTTTCTTAGCTTTTCCCTAATACACTACCATATATTGAATGTCTGGACTGGACTGATTAGCTTTTCTGTGTCCTTTGGTTAAGCAGACTGTGTATTTTATATGCAGTTTTTGACAGCAATATGGTTAGTTTGTGGGTGGTTCTGAAATTTTTTATGCTGCACAAAAAAATAACAAATCAAAGGAGGGCATGTGTCAGCAACTCTACTGAATTGCTGGTAGATCAGATTACAGCAATGTGCAGTAAATTTGCAGGATATGCTGGTTTATCTGACATATTTATAAGCAAAAGTAGGTAAGCGTTTCATGATTTTGAAAGGAGCTGTTGAGGTTCCTCTTTTGCCACCATTAAATAAAATTTTTATATATGAATGAATTTCTGAAGATGAAATGAATTTAGAGTTTCTTTCCTTCTCTTCCATTTCCTTCACCTGACATATTTGTTTAAGTAAATACACAGCATCCTAGATTAATTGATTGAATTATTATTATTTTAGAAAAAAAATTTCCCCTGAATTGTAATCCACTGAATAAACTGTTACCATCATTATTTCCAGAGATCTGCTTAACCTTCTAGGAAGTTGTAGCCAATGTGTCCAGTAAGATTTTGAAATAACTGATTCTCTACTGTTTCTGATGGCTCTTAATATTTCTGGCTACTAATCAGGAACATGTGATGGACAAAAATAAAAAGCTAACTGCTTTCCTACTCAACCTTCTTTTCTGAATGAAGGTCATCAGCAAAAAAGAATGAACTGTACAAATGCAATACTGTTTTGCCAAAGAGATGCCAATTAACAGTGTGTATCCAAATTGTTCTGTGCTTTTGGCTTACCACCATTATATAGCAAATGCTATAAGATTGTGATGTTCTTGCAGAACAATTGAATACTGACACAAGCTGTTTTTCCCTTTCATCTTTTCCAAATGTATCAGGACTAAATGTTTTGAAGATTAGAGAATCTTCACTGGCTCTGAAAAAGGACATTCATTGTCTTTTGTTTTCCCTTCAAAGATACATTTCAAAACAAGTATCAAGCTGAAGAAAGTATAAAGATATATGTTTCTGTTTTAGGATCCTTGTAATAAATGCATGGAACAGTTTTCATAACCAGCTTTGTTTGTTGTAAATAGAGGAGTTAGAGGAAGTGAGGGTTGGTACAGACAACTTAATCAGTTAGATTACAAATGTAGTGAGTCAACTTAGAATGAAAATCTTGAATTTAATTCTTTAAAAGACTCAGTCCTATGCTGAAAAGCTTATGCTGAAATTCTGCCCATTTAGTGAGAAGTACAAGATTTAGTATATGTCCCATGACCTGTGACCAATACCAGATATTCTACTGCAACACTTTAGATACCTTACTGAACCACTTTGTTCCACAATTAAAAACATTGGTGGAAGACTTAATCATGAATAGATGGGAAGTGGGTACATACATGGAGTAAGAATACAAATAATTTACACTTTCAATTCAAGGACATCCTCCTAGCAACAATACTATACCATTTTATACCCTCACATGTTTGGGGAATGTCTTTTCTTTCCCATTTAGTTTAATGGATGAAACACAATTATAAAATTGCTCTAGATGAGTCTGATGTAAATGGTTCATCCTAACCGCAGGATTAGGTAATCTAGCTGTTGAATATTTATTGCTATTACATCTAAATGTTTTTATTTACTGTCCACAGGTCATGACTTAGAATCCTTTATCCCCAACTCTAGCATCTTGATTAGGATTGATGATTAGACTGTACACAATTAACCCTTTTGAAATTGTAAATTTACTTGTTCCCCACATCATTATTTTACAGCAGGTAATTCTAATTAGCATGGAAATGGCATAATTGAACAGTATGTATGCTATTAACCCAACAGTCAATATTTATGGCACTAAGCTATTTCCTTCCCCCTTTTTTCTATCCTGTTTTTCAGGGTGGAAATTTGGTCAATTTTGAACTTGTAGAATATAGAAGTGGCAGAAGGTGTCACATATATTTCCTGCTACTTTTCTTCAGTTCTTCTGAACGCAACAAAAGGAACACTAATGGAGGAAATAATGCCATGGCTTGTAATATTCTCTGATATTTGTACAACTGCTGGGACACACAATAGAGACAGGTATTAACAACAAAATGAAAAAGTACGGGGAAGAATAGCTTCTTGTTGATTTTTTTATAATAAAGATTGTGTTCCTTAGTTTGTAACCCATAAAAAAGCACTTTTCATCAAGCCTATCCTGAGATACAATAATCCTCCAGTACAAACAGCTACATTTTTTTTTGTTCTGACAGATTTTCTTGCCTCAGATTCTAACATCTTTATATTGCCAAAGTTTTCCTGTTTTTAGATGTGTGTGCAATTGTGAGAGATTTTTTGGTGTAATAGTGTGTATATGGCAAAGTTTAAACACTTTTGAAAAATGAAGTTGATACGTTCTCAGTAACAAATGCTCTTAGCACCATTTTTCTGAAAAAATAAAGTTAAAATAATAAACCACAATATATCCAAATAAACATGATAATGAGGACAAGCTGAGAAATTAATTTAATTTCTAATGTTATACAAGTGGAAACCATTGTTCTGAAGAGTAGGTGAGCTGTGAAGCATTTTAATTAAATTAGGAACCATGATTTTGAGGAGATCATTTTGATAATTCAGACATAAATAAACACAAACTTCTTTCATACATTCAGAAGACCAGCATAAATCAACAAATCTCTAGAGATCATAATGTGCTGTTTCTATATATTTCATATGAGATCTTTACTATATTTCTTGATAATTTTCCTAAAATATTAAGAGGCCATAAGAGATAATTGTGTTTACCTTCAGCTCCTCTATGAAAGTCTACTTCTACTGGATCATCAGATACAATAGTCATAAATTGATGTAATAAAATGAGGAGGTAGGACAAATAAAAAGAGCAAGAATTAAGTATAAATGAAATCTAATTAAAGCAGTTACTAAAATGCTTATTAAACAAACAAAATGCTTATAAAACATTTAACAAGTATGAACGAAGAACAATAAGTATACAATTAACAGATTTCATATTAACATATGCAAATCTACATTATTTTTTTCAATGTAAACAGATATAACAAAGAGTGTGAAGAAGCTAACAGTATAAATACACAGATGCTGATTAAATGTATTTCACAGGTCTATATCATCGCATGTAGAAATTAATATATCCTTATAATATATAATGTGTTATACGAAGTACTGAAACAGGATTCTCTTAATATTTACCTTCTTCTGAAAACCTCTTAGGGCTACATACAGACTACTTATCTGTACTAAAATCTTATTACAAAGACTGTGCTGAATATGTGACTTGCTAGAAAATGTAAGTATGAATAATGATTTAAGCCCCAAAGTTTCTTATCTTAATCCAACATACTGTCCCCTGCCTTCACACTAGCTGTTCAGCTTTAAATAACTTCTGATAGCTGTGGAGAGCAGTGAATGAAAATAATAAATGTCAGTGATATAACAGGGGAGACTGTTAGACAACAAGCAAAAATACAGAGTACCACTAATTTATAAATTAAGAAATTGTAAAAATCATATATGAGAGTCAATGTATTTTGTGAAACAGCGTTGGCCTACGATCATATGGATTAAAGATTTAAGTTCAGTCATCCATGGAAAATCATAGGTGACTCACTCTCACTCTCAATCCAAATTACCTTATGATGAGAAGATATGTGGTACATGACTTATCAGTAGTACTTATGGGAAGGACCTGTATTAGGCTACAGATTTAAGTATGAGTATACAATGTGTATTTTGTATACATACCTATTTTGAACCTAGTCATGCCATCAGGGGTGGGTTTCAAATTTTTTAACAACCGGTTCTGTGGGCGTGGCTTAGTGGTGGGTATGGCTTAGCAGCCATGT
>JANHGC010001031.1:40212-50734 GCA_027560395.1 Boaedon fuliginosus
GAGGAGAACCACCGCAACACGGTGCCTCCCACTCCCAACCCCCTGAGCCGACCCAGAAGGATACCATGATCAATGGTGTCGAATGCCGCTGAGAGGTCAAGAACCACCAGGATGGAGGAAGCCCCCCCCCATCCCGGGCCCGCCAGAGATCAATTGGAATTGACTCATTTAAATAATTGATTTTGTTTTGAAAAAATGGAGATTGAGTAAAATAAACATCTGCTGGAAAAAAGGCAGCATGGAAATTTGAGGAGAGTCCCATCTACTAATGATTGGAAAATAAACTATAGTTCTATGATTTTGGACTCTGTGAATCAGATTGAGGTGCGATTATTTATTCCACTTTTATCACTACTATGATGGGAGCTGAAGGAACAGCTCTGGAAATGAGAAGACTTTTCAATGAGATGTTTCTGTGGTTTCAAAAAATTATTTATTTATTTATTTATTTATTTAGATTTATACCCCGCCTCTCTTCCCCAGTCAAGGGGAATAGATTTGATCAATAGGATGGATGAGGAAATGGAAAAATTTCACAAAGAACAATGAATAAAGATCAAAGTGCCCATGAAATTGTGGAACCAACAAAAAGAGTGGAGGAAATGGACTACTTAAGTCAGCAAATGGAACATGAACAGGGTAAGAATATGGATCAGATAAATCAGCAAATGAAGCAACAGTCCAATGAAGAGGAAGATCAGATAAATGGCAAGCAAAAGGAGCAGAAAGAACACATGGATTGGCCACATCAACACATAAATCAAGGACCGGAGCAAAAAATAGGACTGATAAATCAGCTGATAAAGACCGAAGAAAATAAAACAGACAAACCGACAATTGGAGAGACAGGAATAAGATAGAGACAAAGATGATGAGTTTGGGAGGCAAATTAGAAAATGGGTAAGAGTTGAAGCACTAAGGAGGAGAAGAGATGATGGATAGAAAGAACTGCTATTTAAATATTTAAGCAGCCTGATTCTAAGCTAAAGGAGGCAGAAATAAAAACAGATAGGGGAAATATTAGAATATAATTTTTTATAGAATGAATAAACATAATAGAAAGACTAGAAGTTTACAGATGTTAGGCAACTTTTATGTACTTTTAAGTAATAAAATGGGATTTACTTAAATTTGATAAATGTGATAGAGATTACCAACATTGTTAGCGTGAATTGGATCAATATGAATGATACTCAAAATTAATTTTCTTTATATATAAAAAAGAAATGTTTAGATTGAACAAGAAAGACATAGATGAAGATAGAGATAAAGATGAGCATTTTGTTTATGTATGTTTAAATAATATAATAAGGATTACTTAAATTTGAAAAATGTGATAGAAACAATAACAATAACATTGTTATGATGAATTAGATCAATATGAATGATACCCAAAACCAACTCTGTTTACACACAATATGGATGTATATTTAAGGAAAAAATAATAAAAAATATATATTTTTAAAAAAAAGAAATGAAATGCCTATGAGGAAGCAGAGTTACTCTTTAAGACTCATACTTCTCCAAATCTTGAAATGTAGATTTTTAACACAAAAAAAGAAAGAATGCAAACTATGTATTTTGCACAAAGCATCTTTTTGCAAAAATAAATTTCAACAAAATGCTAGTAAAATATGTATTTTAGGAGAAAGAACACAAGATTTCCCAAACATTTTTGATGCAGAAACAGGAAATGCTAAATTCAACATATTCCCTTATATATTTGTCCTAAGGCATAATCAAAAGTCACACTAAGTTTTGTATGCAAATATAAATTATTGGTGGACAACTCTCAGTACATATGCTAAGTAATTTGCAAATGTTTTTGTTTTCCTTCTTGCCTCCACAGACACCAAATTCTGATAAAATTTTGTAGTATTTTTTTCATAGAAAAAAAAGCATGTGCTTTGAGTGTTTTTTTGTTTTTTGTTTTAATGAAAAAGCAACAGCTTGCATCATTTATTCAGATCAGTTTGGACTCAACTCTCCCCTGGCTAAAAATGAACCTGACATATTGCAAGAAACATTATTTCTCAGAATATGAATAGTTTCAACTTTTGATAAATACCATTTTCCTCACATCTCCTTCTTTCTAAATAAGCTATTCACATAACATTCAACATTGTTCCATTAGTCTGCTCACTTTCTTGATTTCAGTTGGCTTTATATAACATATAATAGGAACTATTTTCTTTTTTATCACACCTTCAATTGCTACTTGGCGGTTCTAAGCTTTCTGCTGATAATGCTTTAGATACCTGTGTTGTTATGGGGGGAGTGTATTAAGTTACAATGAAGAACCTGTTCTAATTCTGTTTTGACTCAACAGGATCATGGTGAACTTTGGCAAATCATCTTGCCTTGAAATCCCCAGACTTTTGGAATTTTTACACAGAAACTTTAATCTTATAAGTGTTGCCAAAGAGAGACAGTTCCACCAATGTGGTGAGAATTGCATGTATATCATTTTTAGCGTTTTTCTCAACACCCCAGAGTTTTTACATTTCCATGACTGAGAATGGGAAGATGTTCACCATGGTCCCTCAAACAAAGCTCAGTTGGAAACTTTCCACATTGCAAAAGAAGACAAAAATCTTATTTAGCATTCCTCACATTTTGTAGGAAAGTCTTGACAATTGTTATATATTGCTTCTGCGAATCTATTTGATTGTATTTGGGGCTTCTTGTTAAGTGTTCCATATTTAAATTTAATGCCTCCAAATTGTGGTCCATAATTTGTTATCACAACTCATGGTGTGCCCTATCTAGATAAAACAATTTCAATGTTTTAATAATAATCTATGCTAACAAATCCAATGGTTGAGTTACTTTTGAATCATGTGAAAAGTAATTCTATATCATAATGTGGTCTTTATAACACAGTGAAATAAGTCAATGGTTACATTTTTCCAAGAGACCAGGAGAAAATCCTCATCCCTGAAGGGATTCATTAGCAGGCTGGGATGACTTTTCTGGAAAACCTTTTTTTCTCTCTGAGGAATCTCGGTTCACGGTAAGCTAGGAGACATGTCTTTGGCATGTCTCTTGGATATCTCAAATCCTATGCCTCTTTAATGTAGGTGGGCTATAATGAATTAGATAAGCTGATGGGATGACATCAGAGAAGCATGCCTTGAAGTTCCAAAAGGTCAGACAAGAGAATCAAAAGCATCTAGGTTTTGGCATGATCCAGAGCACATGTTCAGATTACCTTACCATCTTCCTCAAGAATTTAGTCTATTCTTAAGGGCTGTTGCGATTTCATTTTAGTTGTGTATTGGATGGTTCTGTTATATTCCAGCAGTCTCCAACCTTTCCAACTCTGTGAACTGGCAGTGGCGGCAGCATTGGTGGTGGGGAGGGGAAGGTTTCATATGCATGCACACCACTTGCGTAAATGGAGCTTCGTGCACTCATGTGCTCATTCGCCCATTAGATGGGCCTGTTTCCAAAGGGCCATGGCTCAGTAATGGGCCACAGACTGGGGGTGGGGACCCGTTTATTCCATTAATATAAATTTTTAGATTATAATTCATCTGTGATATTCTCAATTCAATCTGTGATATATGACCAGACAAGGACAAACCAAAGTACACTGAAGATGTCTCCTTGAATGGGGACAAAACGTTTGCAACCAAATTGCCAAGCTCAGAGCTCAAACCAACAACATATATGATCAAGAGAAATGTCTAGAAGTCCAATACCAGATGCATTTTTGAAAATGTCCTCCAATTTTGATGTGGACTACTATGCTGGGAATGAATTTTGGGCCATAATTTACCATTCCCATAATCTCTTTCTGCCTATTACAATTACCTTTAGTTTAGCCTGCTCTGGTCTAATGCCACATTTCATTAGCATTTCCTGAACTTTAAATCAATGTTTGCTTTTGTTCTATGTAATATTTGAAGATCTGGCTTTTTCTAGTACCAATTTTAATTGGTATATTCTCCTTCTATGGTACCACATACAAATATCTCATGTATATATATTATGATTCTTGGAATGTTGTATCAGTTGTCAAGTGTCAGGAACATAATAAATACAGGTATGTGATTAAAGCTGTACTGATTGTATGGCATATTAAGATATACATAGTTGAGTCTTTCTTCATTGTTGTGCCAACTTGGAAAATACTTTTTTGCCTGCTAATTCTGCTAAGAATTCCATTTCTATTATTAAGGTAATGCTCTCAATGAATATCAGGGTTCAGGCAAACTGTTAAAACTTCCATCTTTTTTCTGAATTCTAAACATGAAATAATACCATTCAGATGGATTTCCAGTAAAGCAAATCTTTCTTTACTTATTCTTTCTTATATTTCTTCCTTATATTCAGTTTCAACTTTCCGTTTTGTTTTTAATCATGGCATCTTTCCAATGTCTCACTGTGCCACATTGATTGAGTATAGGAGAAAACAGTCTTCTTCAAATTTAGTATCCTTTGGCATTGCTGTGTATATTTCTTTAAAAAAATAGTTTTGCACATTTTACTCATGTAATTTCCACATTGTGCTACCTGTGCCTGATGCTGAAAATTGTTTATATAGTTATTTGTACCAGATTGACTGCATTGATTACATACAATCTGGCTTGTTTCCCAGCTGTCTGACCAGCTTAGAAACAAGACTTTCCTTCCCATTCATCTTTATGTGGGTGACTGTCAGTATTGGACTGTCAGTATTATCATTGCTATGTCCCAAGCTTTCAATTGTTAGTGAGTTCTGTCATTTGCCATATCGCAATAGCATTTTGTAGCACAATCACCATTCTAAGTAATTGTCCTTGCACTCTCCTGTTTCTTATGTCTCAAAGACTTTGATTTTATATCAAAGACTCCTTTAACATCCCAAGATCATAAGACTTAATCACAAGTTTTAGATCTGTTACAAATTCTTCAATTAGCTCTTTTTGTGACTGAAGATAGATATTTCCTACAGTATTTTATTTTTTGTGACACAATAAGTACAAACGTTTTGTGATAAGACTTTAAATGATTTCTTTCTTCATCCATGAATGTAAATGTACTATATACACTAAGAATGCTTGCTCCAACCCATCAGAAAGCACACTATATTTTCTATTCATCCTTCATGGCAGCCACTTGGAAGTATAATATAATTTTTTCTTAAATGGCCCTCCACATTGCCAGTAAGCTTGTGATGGTTTTAGAGCATCCATTAGAAAAAACGAGGCTGTTACTTCCTATTGTATCTGGTTACATAATGTTAGGTAATATATGCATCACTTGAGAACTGCACTGTCAAACAGTAGCCTGTACCTCTAAAATTTCATTCCAGGATTTACTTAAAGTACAATTTTTCATATAATTTAGTATCATGAACTTTGAAATGGATCCAGTTCAAACATTACTTCTATTAAATGTCAAGTAACAGGACGAAGATAAATCAAATGACTGGTCCAACCTACTTTATGTTTATTATTCAGCTCTCAGGGCCATTCTATTCCATGCTACAAATAAAAATGCCCCTTCTGCCATCTTCAAGACAGAGAATATAACTGAATGTGGCTCTTCTGAGTTTGAGCACAAACACAGAAAAAGATCCTGTGTAATGTCCAGCTTTTTGTCAACCATGCCTGAAACCATTCACATACACTGTATATTTCTCCAATAAGTATTTCACTTGTACAGCTGTACATTGTT
Source organism: Boaedon fuliginosus (assembly GCA_027560395.1). Taxonomy (NCBI): domain Eukaryota; kingdom Metazoa; phylum Chordata; class Lepidosauria; order Squamata; family Lamprophiidae; genus Boaedon; species Boaedon fuliginosus. Next base: position 45,877 of record JANHGC010001031.1, read on the forward strand.
GATCTACATATTTGCCAAAGGTCACATTCGAAAAGGAAAGAAAAAGAAAAGGATAAGGAAAAAAACAGTAAAAGAATAACTATAGGCTAAAACAAGACCTCAAAAATTTAGCTATCCCATCCATAAAATTAATGTGTTCACATTTATATATTTGCTCTCATATACACATACAGGTTTTCACACAATACAAACGCCACAAAATTATTCCGCTCTCTCTTTTCAGGAGCAAAAGAGGATTGGGAGAAAAAAAAAAGAATGGAGCTGGAGAGAGTAGAAGGGGCAGCTATTTAGGAAGAAGAAAGGAGAAAACAAAACTGGGTAACGATCAGGAAAAGAAGTGACTAAGTAGACAGGAAAGGAAAAGAGTTTTCCACTTAAGACATTGCAAAAAAGAAAGGGCTCAAAATTCACCAAGGAAACAGTTCCTTCTGTGAGAGGGAGACCAGATCAGACGATTAGCAAAATGTATAGATTTATTTTAAAACTGTTTTAAATAAAGTACTATTAAATATGGTACAACACCCCCAAAACAAAGCTTAAAAAACAAACAAGTGGTATCATATAAGGATCTGAGAAAGAAAAACAACATTAAAACTCTGGGTCTGTTGTAAATAGAGGACTGGTTCCTTTGATCCTGCAATACCCAACCTTCTTCATTATTAGGGCATCTTGTATTTACAATAAAAGCAGCTTAACTGGCTGAGCTTCATTCTTCACTCTTTTCTACCACCTGCATATGGGTGGAATTCCTATAGAGAGAGAAATTAACTGAAGAGCTCTGGGTGGAACTCTTAACACCTCTCAAGCACAACAATTAATCTTCAGGGCAATTTTCAAAGACATTCAATATTTTCAGCAGGAATACCTGCTGACATTTGCATTTCCTGACCATTCCTTTATTTCCAACAGTTTTTCCTACTCTTATCAGCAAACGCAAGGAGAAAAATCTCTCCATGATTGGTCCTGGTAATTCTTTGCGTGGCAGAAAACCCTCTTTTTTCCTATCAATTAAATACCATTCGTGCATTTGGTAAGAAAGAGTGATGTTGGAGTAGATACTCATGTGCATGAAAATAAAAATAGGCTACACTTTGCAAGCTAAATACAGGAATAATAATTGTCAACCTTAGGAGGCAAACCAGACAGGAGGACGGTGGCGCAGTGAATAGAGCACAGTACTTAGTGCTGTACTTAGCTGCAGCTGCCTGCAATTAACACAAGTTCAAATCTCACCAGGCTCAAGGTTGACTCAGCCTTCCATCCTTCCAAGGTAAGGTAAAATGAGAACCCACAAATGTTGGGGGCAATATGCTGATTCTGTAAAAATGTGCTATTGCTGTCTGTTCTATTGCTATCTGCTATCTGTTGTTTTGCTATCTGCTATCTGTTACAAGCCGCCCAGAGTCCTTCGGGAGTTGGGTGGCATAGAAATGTAATCAATCAATCAATGATCAGATTAGCTATTTCTACTTCACTGTTGTGGGAACCCCCCCCCCAAGAATGAAATATTTGGGGGGATATTAAGAGGCAGAATATCATATTTCCCCAAAGGAGAAGTGGAGAAACAAACTCCAGTCCCAATTTCCTACATAGTAAAAGAAGTTCCAGCAGAAATCTTTGAAAATGGAGATTTTGGGCTCATTAAGAAATCCCAGCCAATCTATTCATCAACAAAGCATCTTCAGCTCCAGGGTGATGGATTTGGAGGACAGGCAGGACCTTTTAGAACATAATAGGATTAACCCACCACCACTTAGCAAAAGACACAAGCCCCTTCATTGCACAATCCCCAGAACAGTTCAAAATTCAAAGTCACAGAAACCTATAAAGATCCATACAACCATTTGGTCAGCTGTTCCAGAACTGCATGTTGTGATTCTGTTCATCAATAAACTTTCTTTCCAATCAGCCTCCATTTTATTTCCAGCGCCTTATTTGGCAACAGACATACAATGGCTGCACCATCCCAGAATCACATGAATTAGAATTGGAATTGGAATTAGAATTAGAATTCTTTACTGGCTAAGTACGATTAGGCATACAAGGAATTTGTCTCTGTTGCATAAGCTCTCAGTGTGCATACAACAGTAATAATCACCATTTGTGACCTTCCCAGCCACCTTCTGAGAAGAAAATCAATGGAGAAAGCTGGATTCACTTAATGACTTAGTGGTTCACTTAACTGCTGTAATTTGCTTAACCAAGGCAAAGAGGGTTGTAAAATTGAGTGTGACTCACTTAGCCCCTTTGCTTAGCAGTGGAAATTATGGTCCCAATTGCAATTGTAAGCTGACACCCACCTGTATGGTGGGCCTTTTCTGAGTCTCTTGTCCCACCCAAATTCCTATTGCAGGCTAAGCTGCCTTTTAACTGACTGTTCACTTGGTTGTGTCTCATTGCCATCTCTCCCACATTTCATTTCCATGATATACTAAAATCCTATGAATTTTGTACTTTTGGCAATCTACGGTATTTGAAAGGCAACTTTTATTCAAAGGAAAATTCCTCTTAGCATTCCCAGAGTTCTTACATTTATCTCAGCTATCAGACAACTAAGAATTTCATCTGAATGTGCTGTTGCTGCATATATCCCTCTCCTGGTTTTAAGATATTACTAGGGAATTTCTTTCCTGGGCCGTCCCAGACCTGGGACCTGGAGCCTATATCATTGGACAAATATACACCTTTAAAAAAAAATCCCAGTATCTTCTGTAATCTCCAATAAAGCCTTTAAAAAAACTCACAAAAGTTGCAAGAAATGAAAATTGGGTAAAACACGTTTACAGATAAAGGGGAAGGAAAGATGTTATAAATTGGAGAATTGCATTTAGCAACGATTTTGTTTTTGAGGTGTTCCCAACTATAAAAATACAAAGAGCAAATGCTGTCCCATTTTACTGGACTTGTGGGGGACCAGTGAATTAGCCAAGTATCAAAGAATCAATAGGTGATTTGAAGGCAGATTTCTGAGAACACGAAATAATTGAAGCATTTTTCCATCCCACGTTGTTCATTAGTTGAGAATTTCATTCAACAAGTCATTTGTAACAAAACACATAGCAATAAAGTCACATTTCAGTTTTTGTAAACTTAATACAACTGTAAAAAAAATAAAATTAAAAATTAAAATCCCTCATAAGACAAAGCAGTCTCATCCGTTTCCATGGGTATCCACTGTCTACTACATGCCTTAAAGTATTCTAGTTTACAATGTCTGGTTTGGGTTCTGATTCCCATCTTCTCTTTCTTGATAATAATTTTACTTTAAATATGAGGGCAAAATTTAGAAAATCCACCATGTCCTTGAATCTAATTGAGAGTTAGGGAGGTATAGAGCCACCCTGACCTGTCCTCTGACTCACCCATTGCTTCTTTTCAGGCAAGCCATAATTGAGAGGTGGCACAGCTCAAGCCTGGCTAGAAATTAGAATCTGTGAAAGGGCATGGGAGGGCAGTCTGAATAGCAAGCTGAACTGAAAGAGCAATGAGAATGAGAATAAACCGAGTGGGAAATGAAGCCAGTACTCAGGAAATAAGATGATGCAGACATACAAAACAATATGGGCAGCAGGAGGGGCATTTGTGCCTCAGATCACAAATGAACAGAATTTGACCCGTGAACCTACCTACCATGTGATGAGTTAACAGAAAATGCAGTAGCTTGGAACATCTCCCTGGCTATGAGTTTGGCCCCAACATCTTTGGCTAGTCAATCTATTTACTCAATCCACAAAAGGTTCCTGTTTGAGCAATAGAATCTGCTTGCTTTTGGTCTATTTTATAAGCATCTCTGGTCCCTATTTTATAAGCTAATTTCTGGCAATTGCCAATGTGATTTCTTACAATCTAGTTGGTTCAGTTCTGTAAAGGTAGAGTCGGTATCCAAGAAGGAAAGCTGATAAACTCCTGCTGAAAGCATGATTAGAGTTTCGTGTGGAATTTATGAGCTCCTTCCACATTGAAAAGGGTGCATGCTGTGATATATTGTACATATCTTGAGGGGAAAATCTCAGTCTTCTCAAATTATCTAAACCTCTAAGATCTACACTAATGTCTAGGTTGTTTGTGCTACCCACCAGTCTCAAAACTTTTAGATAGAACTGGTCCCCATATTTTTTAAAACAGTCTTATATGCAACTTGGAGTATCTTTAAATCTTGATTTTAATTACATGATAAATCATATCTGATAGAAATACTTGCCAGAATCCAACTTCTTTGAGATATCTGAGATATATAATTCATTTTAAAAATCATACTCTATTGCCTCCACTGCATAATGGGGATGCATAATGGGAATAAGGGGCTCAGAAAGTGAGTATTATGAGTATTACTCAGTTCACCATATTCAGAATATAATTTAATTTACCTTGTTGCATTACATTTTGGTATGATTAATTGTTTTAGGATCCAGTCAAAAGTACCTACAAACTGCAGTACCTTTCTTGAGTCCTATTTTGCCATCCCCATATCTTTAAATGTTTTTCTTTCAAACCTCTTGTTCATTACCAAACAACTTGTGGATGGGAAACCTATATACACTCTACTTGTTGCTAAACTACAACTTCTTTTTTTATAACAATTTTTATTATTGTTTACAGATGACAAGATAAAAAACTAATACAAACTAAGAAATATATAAAAAGTACAAAGGAAAAAAATTAAGAAAAAAAGAAAAGCATCATCGACAGAAATTACCCCTATCTTCATCAAGACCAGGAACTTATTACTTTCTCTGATACTGCAATATAAAATCTCTTCTTCCCATATAGAATTCTTTATTGTCCAAGTGTGATTGGACACACAAGGAATTTGGCTTTGGTGCATATGCTCTCAGTGTACATAGATCGGAAGAGCACA
>JANHGC010001031.1:86996-98987 GCA_027560395.1 Boaedon fuliginosus
TGAATGAATGAATGAATGAATGAATGAATGAATAAATAAATAAATAAATAAATAAATAAATAAATAAATAAATAAAAATAGGAGGAGGAAGATATATTACGTATGTACACCACCCTGAGATTGATAAAAATAATAAAGGTGGAATATAAATAGCTTTTATTTTTAACTATGTTGGAAATCCATAATCTTTCTTGCCTTTAAAGAGATGGGGAAACATTTACAAAAAGTATTTTAGTGTGGAGTCCTTGGTGCTCCCTGAGCTTGACTGTTTTCTTGCATACATTTGTTTGTGTTTGTCTAAATAGTGTTCTTACACAGCCTCTCTTGTGGGAGGTTGGGTTGTTACTTTGATAGTGAGGCAACTTGGTTGGTGTGGGTGGTTTTATGATAGACTTCAAATGTGTTTGCATCACCTTAGCAGAAGCAGGATATGACATGGCAAGAATTAAGACTCTTCCATTAGCAACAGTTAATGCCTGTATCAAATGAAGCAGGTGCACATAGATGTTTTGAATTTGTATTTGAATGATAGTAATAACAGCTATTGTAGCTATGCATATATAATTAGATATGTAAATAAATACCTATATATTTGTAATTATTATACATATGAGTGTATTGAAGGGAGAGGCTGATGCAAATCAGAATGAAGAGATAGTGTTAACAAAGAGGAATGAGCCACTAGTTCAACAAATGAAAGACAAGGGTGGGAAAGAGGATTTAAAGCAGAACAGGAGATTTAGCAGGCTCCTTTGAACTTATAGGGATGAAAACTCTTGCACTGTTTATTACCTAAAATTCTTCAGGTATTTTTGCAGTTCCAAGTTGCTCTGCCTTGTTGGGAAATCATTTACAGTTTTGTGTTTGCAGCAAGCAAACTTTGCTGCAGCTTTTCATACCATCAAGATATTCTCCTCCTTTCTTATTCATAACAAGTTTCTAGATAGATAGATAGACAGACAGACAGACAGACAGACAGACAGACGGGAAATGGTATCCGATGTTGTCAACAATAGAATAGGTAATACCTGGCTCAATAGTAGTAACTGCGAGAGAGATCTTGGAGTCCTAGTGGACAATCTCTTAAATATGATCCAGCGGTATGCTGCAGCTGCTGAAAAAGCCACACCATCCTAGGCTGCCATTAATAGAGGGATAGAATAAACATCATGTGAAATGCTAATACTATGTTATGCCATGGTGGGAGCACACTTAGAATATTGCATCTGGTTTTGGTCATCACGAAATAAAAGTGTTGAGACTCTAGAAAGTATGCAAAGAAGAGAAACAAATATGCTTAGGGGACTGGAGGATAAAAAAGATGAAGAATAGTGGCAGGAATTGGGTGTGTCTAGTTTAATGAAAAGAAGGACTAGAGGTGGCATGATAGCAGTGCACCAATATCACAGGGGCTGCCACAAAGAAGACGGAGTCAAGCTCTTCTCCAAAGCACCTGGATGCAAAGCAATGGATGGAAACTAATCAAGAAGAAAACCAATCTAGGGCTAAGAAGAAATTTCCTGACAGAGCAATTAATCAGTGGAATGACTTGCCTCCAGACTATTTTAAAGAAGAGATTGGACAACCATTTGTCTGAAATGTGCATAAGGCTTCCTGCTTGAGCAGAGGGTTGGATTAGAAGACCTCCAAGGATTCATTTCTGAAAAGTATTGAGACTGAGCAAATCAACAAAACAACAAAGGAAGAATGACGAAATGTGCTCTTCTACAACTATGGCAGTATCACAATGAAAGGAGTGTTCCTTTAATTTGTCCTGGCAATCAAACACATTATTAACAATCCAGGTCATGAACATCAGAGCTTCTTCATCCTTCCTTAAGATGCTGTGTTATCATGTTAAACAGCAACAGTATCTTCTGAAAAAATGTTTAGAGATAATTATCTTTATGTGAATGCAAAATGCAGTGACGCTAATAAGACGATAGCAAATATATTCTTTGAGCATAATGCCCAAGGCTGGACATATGAGCATTGTGGAAGAAAGCAGAACAATTACATAGTTTCAGTGATTTAGAAGTTATAGCGATGAAAACAGAAATAAATCATCTGTAAAATCATCTGAAAGTTAAATCTTCTTCCTTCTTTGTTTTTTCTCCTACTCCTTCCCTAGCATATAAAACTGAGAAGAGGCATATCTGCCTTGTAATGAAAACATATAAAAAGGTAGATCTGTAGGCAATGGAGGAAGTTATTGGATGCTGTTATAAGTTGTATTGATGCTGTGTGGTCTGGAGAAACTGTTTATATAAAGAGATAGTTTGGAGAGGGAATTTCCAGCGTAGGACCCCACAGGAACAAACAGAATCCAAAAGAGAAATCTGCAGAATACACTATTTGGGGGGTGGGGATGGGGTTGTCCCAGCCTTGTCTTTATTTTTTATGTGACCAAACGTTTTAAAAATGGGGCTTTGATCACATGGTTGTCGCCACCAAATTGATTTTTGTTTTATTTCCTCCCTGCAAACAAACCTGCATAAATCAGACATCAATAAAGACAGCCTAATAATGGTTTCCAGAATTCCAAAAAGGTCAAGAAAGAATTATTTTTCTCCTCTTTCCATTCTCAGGTTAAAAGCAACCCCAAGAAGTGAGTCCACTGAAACTTTCTAGGAAAACGAGCATCTCAAAATTCTGAGAAGGAACACCTATAGGAGTCAGGGAAGAAGGGAGCAAGACAAGTGTCTGGGAGTGTATATATTAGAAATAAGCACAGATTGTTTACTTGAAAAGTACTGTAAAAATAAACAACACTGTAATTTAGAGAAGAAGCATATGTCTGGAAAGTTCCTGTCCTTTTTTTCCACTCTCCCCCACACAGCTACAGCGTAAGAAGACCTAAATGTAGTTGAACTGCTGCTCCTCCAACAATAGAACATCTGTTAGTACTTAGAGAAGAATCCATTTTTGTTTTTGATTTTATTTTAAAGGCTTTGCGATATATAACGATTAGGAGTGAAACATAAACTGAAATGCACCAATGAAGAAAGACCAATAAAAAATGGCAACAAATATCCTCCCACCACCCCCAGTTGTTAATTTTGGAACACATGATGTATTAGTTGCTCAGAAAATAAAAAGTAAAGGCTGCTATTTAACATCTCGGTCTTAGGAATTGTGCAAGCTTCTTACAGTCACTGAAGACTGATCTTTGCTGGAAAGATTTCTTGATGCTTCGTTCATCCCAAAAACAGACAATACACTAAGAATGAGGAGTTTGCCCAAATGAAAATGAACAAGCATCCTTTTTAAGGCTACTATGCCAGTTCATAAGCCTAGAGCTTCTTATCTCCTGGACCAGAAGATCTGGTATTAAACAGAGAAACAGCAATTAGCATTGGTGCGAATGAAATAGTACTGACACTACTCTTGATAGTATAAGAGAGCTCCTACATATTATGATTCAGCATCATCATTAGCATTCTAATTAGAACATGTTACCTATGAAGACATTCAACAGAGATTTTCAAAGGTGATAAAATAGCACTAAGCATCACAATACCATTGGAATTATGTTTTTACGTCATAACAGGTGAAGGAAGGGGGCATCTTTGAAACTTATTTTTCCCACATTAGGAATTATGGAAATTAAAATTAGTCCCTAGTCAAACAATTCTTGCCATAGCACCTGAGATCTTGGAAATTAAATTCTATAAGGTATATTAACTTCAATTAGTTATATTAAATAAAGTAGGTCATCACATCAAAACAAAAATAGATCTGGGGACAGCAACTGCAATAGGCTTCAGCTCAATTTGAATGATGGATTGTTGAACAAGTCATGATTGACTGGGTTTCCATGACTTGAAAAGCCATAGAGATGGTTTATAAATAATAATTAAGATCACACAAGCTGAACCAAAACAAAGCAGAACGTCTATGGCTTATTACGAGAGAGGAACTCAGCCAGAGTTTGGAAGTAAATAGCTTTATGGTGTGTGGAAGGATATCCAGCAGGGTTCATACTTTGCACTATTAAATATAATTTAAAGAACTAAAAAAAACTGAACTCAAAGAAATTAGATTCTCATTGCTAATAGTATCTTGAGAATTCTCAACTATCTTCAAATATATATATTCCTTCATTCCTATGGATAGTTAAAAAGAGGCAAAGGTATGAATTGGAGTGTTTGTAAAATAAGCTAAGCCATTTTAGTATGCTAATAGAATTGTGTGAGCTGCCATCTTAACTTTGATTTGTATGAGTTTTAAGATTCAGTATTACCTGAATTTAGCTTGATTATTTTTGCCAGGGTAACACCTAAATCTAAGATAAATCGGGGATTATAGTTGAAACTCTGTGCAGTATTAGACTACAATTACAATTATACTACATTGTACAAACTAAGCTAATATGGAAATAAAAGAACAAACCATTGGTGTCTTAGTTGTCTTCTCCATAAAGTCCTTGGAAGTTAGAATCTGTGACTTAAAATATAGAAATTGAAATAATAATAAATAACAAAGCCAAGTGTTTGATCTCATTTTAACAGTCTGTTATGTAAACTCAGACAAGTTCCCTTTGTAGACCAGTTTATGGCTTATGAGGATTGCAAATGGTATTTACGGTACAGTTACAATGTATCTGTCAGCAAATCATGGTGGTTCTTTAATCATGGAATAATGCAGCACATGGACTCATCTTTAGCCTTCTTAATTTTCTGTTTGGCAGTTTGTTCAAATATTACTTACGCTGCAGAAATGTAAAATGGAATAGACTTTTACTGGCTGTTAACTGCCAGTGGACTATTTAATACTTTTTCGTGAAATTCCACAAGGAATTTTCAGAGTGTTGTTGTCCTAATTGTGCCTTAAACTAAAGGTCAGCAATTGCTGTATGATAGGTTCATAGCCCACCAGGCCATCCAAAAATGATTTGGAATAGATCAGCATGTTGGGATATAATAGGCATTAGAGAATCATTTTAAAAAAATGAAAACAAAGCATATTTATTTATTTATTTATTTATTTATTTATTTATTTATTTATTTATTTATTTATTTATTTGATTTATATTTATTAGGTTAGATTATTAGATTTATACCCCGCCTCTCTTCATAAATACTCTCCTTGTCTTTTGGAAGCAATTCAAGGTCTAAATTAAAACTTTGGGTTAGAATGAGAGAAGCTGAAGATGGGGTTACAATGCCGAGTAGTGCCGTTCACATAGATTAGGATTTTATCTGCCTTTGTTTTGAAGAAAGTAAGCAATTTTGCTACTGAAACAATGTCTGTGGTCAAAGGAGGCTTCACAGGACATAAAAAGGAGAAGGGTGAGACTTGGATATGGGTCCTTGGTATTCTGTTGCTTGCCTCCATGATAGACAAAAGCCATGGTTAAAGAGACTTAACATACAGGAAGGTTGTGACCATCCCGATGTTGCTGAACTATAGCTTCAAGGACCAAAATGCCTATGCTGCTGAGATTTGTAGGTCAGTTTCAGGTTGTTGTTTTTTTACACTGTTGACAGAAATGTGTTTGAATTCTGACCTTGCATATGGGAGTAGAATAGATCCAATGTCGCTTACTTCACAGGTTTGGGATAAAGTGCACAGATGATGGAAAATACGCTAGATATGCTTTCATGAGCTTCTTCAAAGAAAGTCAAAGTACATGCAAAAAGGAAATACAATAAAGACTGGTTTTAAGCTTAATTTCCTTTTAATTTGTGGCAAGAACAACTCATGCCTAATTTAAGACATCCTTTGATAAGTCACTGAGAACCCTGAGAACCATATTATTGGAAATAAATAAGAATATTGCACAAGCACAACTATTATTTGTTGAAAAGTTCAGAAGATGCAGACGAAATAAAAAAAAAGTAGAAAAGGAAAAGGCAACAAAGACAATAATAAAAAGGGGACTTCCAATCATTGAGCATATGTTAATATACTAACTTTTCACCTTTTACACATAAATAGCTTTCTCCTCATAGTAGCCTATTCATCATCATCATCATCATCATCATCATCATCATCATTTTAGCCATTGTCTATACACTGCAGGATGAAGGTCTCTTCCACATGTTCTCAACCAATACAGTCCTGGTTTGTTTGTTTTTTTTGCCAATTGGGCCCGCAATACGTGCTGATGTCATCAATCCATCTTGTTTTAGGTCAGTGGTTCTCGAAGTGGGTGGTACCGCCCCCTAGTGGGCATTGGAGCGGGCCAAGGGGGAGTTGGACGCTCCATGTGGAATTAGAGGGCGCCAGGAACCAATCAGTGGGCGGCAGAGGATTCAGCCTGCTCCCATGCTGTGCCTGCGCAATGAGTCAAGGGAGGGGAGGAGATTCTGAGAGCTTCCGGCGTGGTTGTTAGCGGTGCTGGGGTCAGAGCAGTGCCGGCGCAGTATATATTCCTGTCGTCTATGTTCTCACCATTACTCGGGGCTGGTCCAATCTCCAGCAGTACCCTAGGCAAGGAGTGGGGCATTCCAGGGGCGGGGCTTGGGCAGCTCACGCCCCCCCCCCCGGGAATGGAGCTTGGCAGGAGGGTGTTAAGCATTCAATTTTTTCTAAAAGGGGCAGTGAACTGTTTTAGGTCTTTCCTGGATGCTTTTTACCAAGTGGGATCCATTCTATGGCTGTCTTGGCCCACCTGCCATCAGTTCTTCTTGCTATGTAACCAGTCCATTTCTATTTCAATTCTTTTACTCTTTTGATGATATCGTATACCTTTGTTTGTTCTCTAATCCATGTGCAGGTTTTTCTGTCTTGTATCTTTCCATGGCTCTTTGCACCACTCCTAACTTTTGAATCAATTGTGAATTTCCTTTATTGTATTACCTATCATTGAGATCAGTTGGCCAAAGTATATGTAGTGGTCTACTGTATCTAGTTCTTCTTCAGATTTTTTAAAAAAATCTTTCTTTGGTGAATTTATTAAACATAACCAGGCTCTATCCAGAAATTATCATCTCTTTAAATCTAGTCAGGCAAAAAGTCCAATAGGAGTTACCAGAAATGTCTAATAAATATTTTATCTATGATCAAATAGTTTATCCTTATATTCCTTCATTTTGCTCTGCACAATCTTGACCGCTAAAACATCTATGACATCACAGTATTTTTTTTTTCTTTCATCACTCTGGCATTTAAAAGGAATTTTCAATGCCTATTTTGCAAATCCAATAAAAGGGCATCATCCAATATTTTTTGTCAGAGCTGTTCCATGTCCAGATCCTTTTTTTCCCAAAGGAAGTAGTATCTATAATACTAATGAAAGGTAAATTTAAAAAAAAAAACTTTTCCTCATCATCGTTTAAAGGTTTATTAACTGCAATCAGTATCCTTTCTGAGATACAATTTCAATTCATGTTTCCAACAAAAAAACCCCCACCCCTTTAAGATATGAAAAACCAGAGGCCAGAAAGATTTGAAATCTTGATTAATTTTGTGGTAGAATTTGAAAAACAAGTATATAATCAAATAATATACTTGTTGGAAATGACTGAAACAGAATTAAACCAATATTAGGAATTGAGGCTTGATAAAGATTGCAAACGGACACTAGAGGGAACTAGAACTTTAGGCAGAAAAAGTTAAAATGACTAAATAATAGAACTTTTTCTAACATGTTTTTTAATTTCAATAAATTACTACTGTGCTAAAAGCAGTAAAACTACTACAATAAAAATATAACTAGTTGATTCTTGCATCTCCTTTGTAACTCAAATCATAAGAATGTTTACTTGGAAGTAAACCCTGAATTCAAATGAATTAGTTTCTGTGAACTTTCCCTCACGAATACTGTATGTCTGTTTCTTGAATCATATTATGCTTTGTTTAGATGAGCCAACCATACCAATGAGCTTTAGCAAGGCATTTTCCCTTACCACAGTAAGGAAGTTACAACTTATGGTAATAAAAAAAAATCTTGAAGCAAAGATCTTAAAAACAATATTTTATTTTCAGAAATTCTTTAGGGGTACAGTAGTTTGGAGGACACCCAATACATACGTACTTAGCTTGTCTATTGTTATACTACAGTGAAGTTCATATGACAGTCCAGTGCCTTGTCTTTTGTTATGACCTTTTCTTAAATTATACTTACTTTTACAGGTTATCTATCCAGATTTAGGATATGAGGGAAAATATAGGGCAACCTTTGAATGGATGGCAACCATACTTAACATTTTCTAGTTGGGTGATAGAATAAGTGGTGGGGATACATCATGCAGATGAACAGGGCACAAATTTCCAGTTTTCTCCTGTGGTTGCATGGGCAATAGTTTTTAAAACCATGCTAAATGGAATGAATCAGTGATTGAGATTCATTATGAAGGCAATTTGAGTCAACTCCTCTTTTCAAATCAAAACTTCAACTCCAATGCTTATTTATATTTATTTATTTATTACACTTTTATGCCGCCCAACTCCTGAAGGACTCTGGGTGGTTTACAACATAGATAGCAATAGTACTCAGATTTTATATATTGCTTATCAGAGCTTTATAACACTCAAGTGGTTACAGAGTGAGCCTATTGCCCCCAAGCAATCTGAGTTCTCATTTTACTGACCTTTAGAAGGATGGAAGGCTGAGTCAACCTTGAGCCTGGTCAGATTCAATCTGACAAACTGCTGAACGAGTCAGATAGTCTGCAGTACTGCATTTAACCACTGCGCCACCGAGGCTCATTTCAATGTTAAATTTTAAATTCAGTGTTAAATTGAATCAGGTGCCTTTGATCATATCTGCTTCTTCTGTGCATACAAAATGCACTTTTTACAAACTAAATCAACAATTCAAAGTCAAAATTGGGAGGGCATATCTTTGAGAACCGTTGTTTTAAATTTTGACTCTGCCTTACTGGAACTGAGCTGCAGCAGCAATTTTATACATGCAGCTCCTGCAATTCTAAAATTGGCAAACTGAATCTGGTGCAATGAGTGGGACAGCCACTTGGGTTATGAGACTTAAACTTCTGCCTAAGGAAATACTCCAGTAGTTTGTTCACTTCATAAAGGATTTTAACTTCCTTCTCTATTTCTGGATTAATCTTTGATAACAGGAGAAGAATGACACAGGTGGATTTGGAGATACTACTAGACATATTGGGAGCATCAAAGTGCTTTTGGATTGAAATGATTGACCAATAAAATCACCATTGCATGGGGGACACCTAGTTGGGGACTCCTTTCATGTCCCCGTTAAGTGGCCCACCAAAGTGGTAACCATTCATCTACTTGCAGTTACCTGCTTTCAAACTGCTGGGTTGGCAGGAGCTGAAGCATGTGATGTAAGTTCACCCCATCCTGTGGTAGCAACCTCTGGAGCCATTGCACTCCCTGGTTTGGAGATGTAAAATCTATGCATCCATCATTCTTTAAAGCCTTGAGTCTATGTCCCCACAGGTCATTCAAAAATTGCTGTTGAAAAGTGATTTTAATATTACAGAAAGGGAGCCTTATTATATACTTAAGAGGTAATCGTGTTATTCTTATTACGAGAAGCACAATTAAGCTGTCCTAGCTCAGCTCAACAAAGGCATATAACTAGAACAAATCACTTTAAGCCATACAAAAGATTATTTTCAAGTAGACTCTTATTTCCCATTTCAAAACTTAACCTCAGGATTGAATAACTATTGCATAAAATAATATCTCCAAATAAAGTATATATAGTATGAATAAACCATATATGCATTTTGCAAAGATGTGAGACATGATTAGACTTATTTCTGTCCTTTAAATCCAGTCATAGGTTCCCATAAGTCAGTGTGTTTTGGTGTCAGAAATATCACATAGGCAATGTCTTAAAAAGCTTCATCCTCCAAACTTCTTTTCTGAAATTCTTGCTCAGAAATCTAAGAACATATCCATTTTGCTGCTTGTTAAGGCCAACAGTATAAAGTTTTACCTAGTCAGCAGAACAAGACTCAGTGTTTCATATTCATTCAAGCAAATAAAAAAAAATTGTCCTCTCCTGAAAATCCAGTGCTGCCTACAAGTGCAATTTGTTTTTTTCATGAAGATAAAAATTCTTTTCAGATCCTCCCATAACAGGCACAGTAGTAATTGCTACCCTGTGGACACATCTTAAGTTAATAAACAAAAATGCAAGCGGCAATTAAATCTTGAAGTCTCTAATTAAATATCTATGTTCATTTTGTCGAAATTGGAAAACTATATAGTGGGAAATATTGAAAACTTTAAAAACATGAAAATTAGTTTAACATTCAGAAGGAACTAGTAAGCATACATATTTTATTTTAATAGCCACTGCCAGTGACATGACACAGGCCAATACGGTTTGTTCAGGAAACTATGAAAAAAATTAACCACTTTGTGTGTTGAGTAAACTCAAATACTATTAGACTCATTCAAGCATGAGAAAGGCAAGGTACAAACATCTCAATTTCTTTGATTGTAGTTGGATCATTTAGGAAATAGATTGAAAAAGAGAGATTAAGTCTTCATGTCCGAGTCCTTATCACTACCTTCTTTTGAGGCAGGGATAGAAAATGTTAAAACTCTGGTGTGTGTGTGTGTGTGTGTGTGTGTGTGTGTGTGTGTGTGTGTGTGTGTAAATAACAGGAATCTTGCAGGAAATGAGCGGGATCACAAGCCTGAGTAGGCCATGACTGGTCCAAAGTATGGCTCAGTGACTGAGTCATAATGGTTGAGCTTATAAAGTATGCAAATCCATGATTGCTCATGAAGTACAGGTAGTCCTTGAAATATGACTGAAATAAAACCTGTCCATTATAGTTGCATGTTGCAATGGTCACTAAATGAAGAACTCAACTATATGACTCTCCCAGCACTCCCAATGAATCATTAAATGAACATACATGTCGTAAGTGGAACATGGAGTGCCTCAGGGTTGGGGGGGGCAGTTGGAGGCCTAGCAGAAGCCCAGATCTGCTTGTCCTGGCTCTCCCAAGGCCTCTCCCATTGTCCAAACTGTCCCATACTCTTTTCCTGCTCCTTGCCCCCCCGCACAGGCATTTTCCAATTTCCACCAGGTCTTCCCAGGCCTTAAGCCTGATTCCCATCCTACTAGACCAAACACCCTTCTCCGCACTTACCTTTGGAAGAAATACGAGGCCTTCCAGAGGGCTGGACTGAATTGCTTCATTGAAAGGCTGCATGGCATGATTCTGGAAACAGCCGCCATGTTTCCAGCAGCTGAATTGTATTTTGGTATTCCTGCTGCTTCCAGAATAGTGCCATGTGGCCAAGCAATGCATTTTGCTGCTTTAACCTGGTTTGCACAGCACTGCAGAAGCTTTCAAAAACTTTTGTATTACTGTGCATGCCTCAGTAAGGCAGGATAGTTTAGTTAATTTGAGCAGTCCTATTATTAGGATGACACACTGTATTCCACATAGTCAACATAGCTCATGGGATCAAAACTGAGAGGCTTGGCAATGGGCATTCTTTATGACAGTGTCCCGGGGTCATGTGATCATCTTTTACGACCTTCTGACAAGCAAACTCCAAGATTCACTTAACAACTGTGTTACTAATTTAATAACTACAGTGATTCACTTAATAACTGTGGCAAAAAGGTCGTAAAATGGGGCAAAGCATGCAACTGTCTTGCTTAGCAATGGAAATTTTGGATTTAATTGTCATATGTCAAGGACTATCTGTAAGGGAAAAGCAGAGCCCATTCTGTGAACTCAGCCCAGGTTCTGTGCCTCTCCACAACTGCTCAGGATCTCAAGGTAATCTCAGACCTCAACGGAAGGAATAGAAATTTACTTTTTATTGTCTCTCTAGGGATGTTGCTGGGTTCACAAATTCCTCTGAACTAATGTTTGTTTTAAATATAATTTACTCATCAAGCCATAGCAATATGTTTCACCATCACAGTTGCCCAACCACTAGAATACCTCCAGTGTTTTTGATATTATTTTAATAACAACTCGGTTTGGATGATGCTAAAAACAAATATTTTCAGAGATTTCCTGGTTTAACTGCAACTTGCACAATAAGGTTAAGGAGTAAGCAAAAGAACTCTTTTGC
>JANHGC010001031.1:109292-122914 GCA_027560395.1 Boaedon fuliginosus
CTTTCCAAACAGCCTCCATGTTTCCAGAGTGTTTTTCCTCACTTGGAACTGAACCCAGAAAGATATTTCTTCCAACACAAGAAAGCTGCAAGGCCAGGCATCAAGACTGACCCAAAGGCACCAAAAACGGAGCTAAGTAGCGTCGCGTTTGGTTATTTCACTTGGCTGAGTTGCAAAGGTTCGGTTGCTAGGAGTCGAAAAGGACCTTCTGCCATGTAATGGGTGAAAGCATCTTCCCAACGCCTCGGTGGAGATTGGACAATCATGTTTTCCCACTTCCTGTCACTAGATGGTGGTCAGTCAACATCGTTGCCTAGAAAGCCATTTAGTGCCATCCGTGCTTGATTTAAAAAAAGCTGATTGAGACCGTTGAGTACTTTAATTCTAGAAAGGATGGGATAACCGCAGAGGAACTTCCTCTTAGGGATGACTCATGGCAGGAAGTTTGTGTGCAGAGTGGCTTTTGTGCCGTTCCCAGGGTCGAAGCAGCAGCTGGAAGGTGAGTTGAGGGCAGGTCGGAGGGGAGGCAGGGAGCAAGTCGGGCTGTTTGATTTCCTCCATGATGTGGAAGCAGAGAAGCAACCGGGCTGAAGCAGGTCAGCTGCTGCTGCTGCAGGTTCCTTCCCTCCCCAAATTTAAGCCCGCTGGTGCTGCACGCTGTAAAACTGGTGGCTGCGGTTTTCTGCTGGGGGGAAGACTTAAAATGTCTCCTTCAAGTGAAGGTTGATTCTTTGGGGATGGCTTCCCTCCAGAAGTTGTTGTGGGAGCTCTATCACTGGAGGGTTTTAAGAGGAGGTTGGACAGCCAAGGTCCCCCCCCTCCAAACTCAGTTATTCTGTAGTGGACCTGATGTTTTCTGGGCAACAAGATCGGACTGATGTGTCTCTGTTCTTTTCTGGCTTGTTTTACTTCTATTTTTTTCCATTCCCATCATAACTTTTAAAGAGCACCTGTCATCTCAGTCCCGCAGCAGCACCTCCTCTGACCCACTGTTGACTCACAGTCCCATTCACCATTTTTAAAAATGGTTTTTTATTGAGTTTAAAAACACCACAAAAGAACATATAAAAAGAAAACAAACATAACATATAAACAATGAATAATAGTGCTTAACAGGTGTGACGTGTTTACTTCTTCCCTATTTCCGGAGTGTCTATTAATTTCTAAAGCTACTATTTACTGTTGAACAATTTCACTATTCCTTCCTATTGCTTGTATATATATCGGCTCCTTTAATTTTAATTTCCTCTCTTCCATTTAATACCGATCTTAAACTTGTGTTTTGTCTTCTCTTCCATCCGCGAATACCACATATTCCAACTTCCATAATACTTTGTTGACCCTTTATTCTTCAACAAAATTGTTAGCCTATCTAACTCTGCGAAATCCATAACTTTCGCCATCATTTGGTTCTTGGTTGGCAAGTTTTTATTCTTCCACTCTTGGGCAAAGGGTATCGTGGCCGCGGTTATCATGTGCACTGCCAAATATATCACTTTTCCCCTGTAACTTTCAGATAGCATACCCAATAAGAAATTTTCTGGTCTAAGTTCCAGTTTGATATTTGTAATCTCCTTTATCCATCTCCTTATTTTGGTCCAATATTCTTTTGCTTTCAGGCACTTCCACCACATGTGGTAATACGATCCATATTCATATCCACATTTCCAGCAATTTGGTGCCAAGTTAGGGAACATTTTTGTTAATCTAGCTAGTGGAAGATGCCATCTATAAAACATTTTTAATAACTTTTCTTTATAGGACGTTCGTTATTTTATCATTCTTTTTCCAAATTGATTGCCACCTGTCGAGGTCGATCGTGTACCCAAAGTTCTTGGCCCAGGTGATCATCGTTTCTTTTACTATTTCCTCTTCCATTTTTCGGCCCAGTAAAAAATTATAGCTCTTTTTAATTATCTTTTTGTCCGTTTTAAGCATATCAAATTCTTGTAGTTCCTTTGCGATCCCTTGATTTTACTTATCTTTTTTGTATCTTGCCTTGATTTGTGCAAAGGTCTACCAAGTTGTTGATTTTTCAATTCTTGTTCTGATTTTAATTCTCCCTCTTTGGTTAAAATTTCTTTGTATGTTGGTTTTTTCCCTGGTTCCAATACATGTGAGTACACGATCGCCTCCGCTATAGATGTCCAAATCGGTATTTTCTCATAATATTTATATTTCAATTTATTCCAAATTTCATAAAGTGTTCTCCTAACTCTGTGCCTAAGAAAAAGTCCACTCGGGCCTACTTTGTCGTACCACATGTACCACGCCATCCAATTTGAAGATCATGACCTATAATAAGTAGTCTCATGTTCCTTAGGAGCATCCATTCTATTAACCAGGTTATTACTGCGGCTTGGTGGTATAGTGTCCAGTCTGGGAGTCCAAACCCACCTCTCTCCTTTGCTTCCTGTAACATTTTAATTTTAATCCGTGTTTTTTTCCCCCTGCTAAATGAATTTACTTAGCAGTTTATCCAAATCTTTGAAATAATTATTGGGTATCTGTAGCGGAGCTTTTTGAAAGAGAAAGAGAAGCCTGGGCAGTACATTCATTTTAATAGTTTCAATTCTCCGGACCAACGACAATTGCAGCATCTTCCATTTATCTAGATCTGATTTAATTTCTTGCATCAATTTACCATAGTTATCTTCTCCAATTGTTGTACATCTTGCCATCAACCAGATCCCTAAGTATTTAATTTTTCTGATTACCTGCATCTTCAATTTGTTTTCCAATTCTGTTTTCTGCTTCATTGTCATGTTTTTGTTTAGGATTTTAGTTTTCTCCTTATTTATTTTTAATCCTGCTACTGCTCAAAATTTCTCTCTATCAAATTTGGTCCAGAGTCAAGTGGTTCCTTCATAATAATGACAATGCCATCTGGAAAGGCTTGTGTTTTATATATTTGATTTCTAATTTTTAAGCCACGAATTTCTATATTGTCTCTAATTTTTCTTAATAATGTTTCCAGTGTTGTAATGAATAGGAGTGGCAATAAATGGCACCCCATCTCATTCCCTTATTAATTTCAAATTTGTTTGATAATTCACCATTTATTATAGTTCTTGCTGTTTGGTTCGAATATAATTTACGTATTGTTCCTATTAATTTTTCACCAAATTTCATGTATTCCAGTTGTGCCATCATATACTTCCAGTTGACATTGTCAAAAGCCTTCTGTGCATCCAGAAATAATAAAGCCAGCTGCCTTTCTGAGTGCATCTCGTAATATTCAATAACATCAATTATAATTCTTAAGTTATTTTTAAGTTGTCATTTTGGGAGGAATCCATTTTGGTCCTGATGTATAAAATCTTTTAGATATTGTTTAATATCTATAATTGCTGCGAAATCTAATCTGCATTTAGGAGAGAGATGGGTCTATAGTTCTTAATTTCTTGTAGGTCGTATTTTCTTTCGGTATTAACGTTATGTAGGCTTCTGACCATGATTGCGGTATTTTAAATTCTAGTAGGGCCTGGTTACAAATCTCCAATAAGTATGGTTCTAGGAAGTTTTGAAAACATTTGTATATCTCTACCAGTAATCCCTCCGTTCCAGGGGTTTTATTATTTTTCTGTTTTTTCAGAACCTCTTTTCTCTAATCGTTATTTTCTTGTTTAATCTTTCTCTTTCTTCTTTCAGGATTTGTGGAAGGTCTGTTGTTCCCAGGTACTCCTTGATGTTTTCTTTTCTGATTTCCTCCTTACCATATAATTTGTTATAAAAATCTCATATAATCTTTCTCCTATCTTCTTCATTGTGTCTGACTACTCCTTTCTCATCTCGGAGCTGATCAATCCTCCCTTTTTTCTCTTTTCTCTTTTATTGGCATGCTCAAAAATGTTTGTCTCGCCATTTTAATTTTATGTGCCAAATCTTCCTGCTCTAATAAATTCAATTTATGAAGTAATATGTCTTCCCCCCCCTTTATCTTTGTGTTACCCAGGCTCTCCTGTAATTCTTCCTCTAACAATTTGACCCTCTCCTGTAATTTATGTCTAGTTTGTTCTTTTTCTTTTTTCTTCCTAGCCATATAGCTGATAACTAGTCCCCCTGTATATGCCTTAGCCGTATCCCATATAATTTGCATTGGTATTTCTTCTCTCTTATTCTCCCTAAGAAAAACAAGTTAACTCTAATTCTAACCCTTTTGTGAATGATTTGTCATTTAATATATCTGCTTTCATAGTCTATCTCCCTATTTTTTTCTCTCCTTTCCACGTCATTAATATGACAGTGCCATTCACTTTAATGGGATGGCTGGTGATGCGGCAATGACACAACAAGGTGAGGGACGGGCGGGCAGCAGGTGAGTGGATGTCTGCTAACAGGCACTGCCATGATGGATCTGAAATGACAGGTGCTCTTTAAATGTAAGGACTCATTCTTGCTGGTAGTTAGAATCTTAGTTTAATATTTTTATTTGCAAACAAAATGAAGGTTTCCTATTTAGCTTGCAGAGCTTGGATTCGTTAAATGAGTTTATCAAAAATCTAAATATTGCAGAATATATAGCCAAATGCTACATAACTAAGCTCCATTTCATGCGGAATAAACTAAATTATTAATGTATCTTAAATACAAAACTATCTTTAGATAGATTTTTTACTCCAAAAGCATTTTATTAAAATAAATTTGATAAAAATAAAAAAAATCCAATTTAAATTAAAAAATCTGATTTAAATTAAAAAAAAAAAAACACCTGCCGATTTTTATCCACCATGGAAAACCACCCTTTGCACTGCTAAGAATCTGTGATTGACCCAGTCAACAAGTGAATTTCATCACTGAAGGGATATTCGAACTTGGATCTGGGTAGTTTTCTATGGGTCAAATAAATCATGATTAATGTCAGAGCTTATTGGAACATTGTGACGTGTTTGCTTTTTCATTGTAATGTAAATGTTCTTTTTTCTCATCTTCTGCAACCATTTTATGCACAATTAAAGATACACTTTTATTTGACTCTTATAGACAAAGAGGATGGTAAGAAGAGCCCACTTGACAACTGAGGATAACAAGCAACATTGAATAGCAAAGCAAGCGAGTCCAGAAACCAAAATATTTTCCATTTCCTTCAGAGAGCTACACAATTCTTCACCTTCCCCAGCAGGTGAGAGACAAACAAGAGAAAATCAAGAGGAGATTTCTAGCTGGGAAAAGTAGAGGGTGAAATTCAAGCCTACATTACATGAAAAGTCAAGCGAGATTATTTTTCCATTCAGCAAAAGAAGGAAATACCTGGAAGTCAGTGGGGAGGAAAACATCACTTGGATAGCCACATAGGGCAGAGAGTTATGCAGGTCTCACTCTGGGAGGAAGAAAACCACCACTAAATCAAAGCACCACTAAATAAGGGACCATCCATATTTTTGACCTCCTCAAGAATATTAGTTGTGGAAAAGCGCCATAAACGTGTCTGTTGTGGGAAAGATACAACTTGCAAATCACAGCCGATTAGACCTGAGAGGATCCAAACTGGAGAAACGTCGTTCAAATACTCTGAATGTGGCAAAATCTTTGGTCAGCACAACTCCATTGTGGTTCTTGGAAGGATCCATACAGGAGAGAAGCCTTACAAGTGCTCCCAACACAGTAAATGCTTTAGCAATCATGGCAATGTGATGATACGCCAGAGACTCACACCAGGGAGAAAGCATTTGAATGTTCTGTTTGTGGGGAAAGATTCACTAGAAATTTCCACCTCATTATGCACAAGGGAATTCACACAGGAGAGGAACCCTTCAAATGTCCTGATTGTGGAGAACATTTCAGTTGGAAATCCAGCCTGGTGAACCATCAGAGGACTCACACAAGAAAGAAACACTTTGAATGTCCTGATTGTGGGAAAAGTTTCAATAATAATTCCCACCTTGTGAGACACCAGAGGACTCACACAGGAGAAAAACCCTTTGAATGTCTTGATTGTAAAAAGGGTTTCAGTCAGAATTCCCACCTTATTAACCACCAGAGGATTCACACAGGAGAGAAACCCTTTGAATGTCCTGATTGTGGGAAAAGTTTCATTAGTCATTTCCGACTTGTGAGACACCAGAGGACTCACACAAGAGAGAAACCCTTTGAATGTCCTGATTGTGGGAAGAGTTTCAGTCAGAATTCCAGCCTGGTGATACACCAGAGGACTCACACAAGAGAGAAACACTTTGAATGCCCTGATTGTGGGAAAAGTTTCATTAGTAATTCCCAACTTGTGAGACACCATAGGACTCACACAGGAGACAAACCCTTCGAATGTCCTGATTGTGGGAAGAGTTTCAGTCAGAATTCCCACCTTATTAACCACCAGAGGACTCACACAGGAGAGGAACCCTTTGAATGTCCTGATTGTGGGAAAAGGTTTACTAGAAATTCCTACCTCATTACGCACCAGAAGATTCACACAGGAGAGAAACTCTTTCAATGTTCTGATTCTGGAAATAGTTTCAGTAAGAATTCCAAAGTTATTAACCACCAGAGGACTCACACAGGAGACAAACTCTTTGAATGTCCTGATTGTGGGAAAAGATTAACTAGAAATTCCCACCTCATTACTCACCAGATGATTCACACAGGGGAGAAACCCTTTGAATGTCCTGCTTGTGGGCAATGTTTCAGGCAGAATTCCAGCCTGGTGATACACCAAAGGACTCACACAGGTGAGAAACCATTCAAATGTCCAGATTGTGGTAAATGTTTCAGTCAGAGTTCCAGCCTGGTGATACACCAGAGAACTCACACAGGAGAGAAATCATACGAGTGTCCAGACTGTGGGAAAGATTTCAGGACTAGGACTAGCCTTCTAAATCATGTGTCTATACACACAGGGGAGAAACCATTTAAGTGCCCAGAGTGTGATCGATGCTTCAGGAATCCTCCTAGCCTTATCTCACACAAGAAAATCCATATGAGGCCCAAAGTGATGAGTGTAGAGAAGGCTTAAATTTCATTTCTAATGTCCCTTTATAAGTCCAGTTGAGCACCAAGCATGTCTGTTCAGATTGTGTCAAGAATGAGGCACGCCGGTGGAAGAAACCATATGAATAATATATGGGGGGAGTTTGGGGCAGGGACAAAACCAGTGTAAAATTACAGATGTAAAAACTGTTCTGCCCTGCAGGTGACCTTCGTGGACAAGAGTTGAGGAGAAAAAGGATTGTGGTTTTGGGCACAGGACGTCCTGGGTTATTCACAGCTCTTACTGTGATCTCCTTTGTTTTTAGGGCCTCCTTAAGTGGTGGGTTACCAGTTCATTGAACCGGTTGTTAAAATTAAGCTACCGGTTCTCCTGAACTGGTAGCTAATTAAATCAGCTGTTTTTCGGGCCTATATTGCCCGTTGATGACCTCAGGCCCGAAAAACAGCTGATTTAATTAGCTACCAGTTTGGCCGAACTGCTTGCTAAATTTATCAGAGCCGGTGGCTAAATCAGCTGTTTTTCGGGCCTGAGGTGATGCACAGACAGCTGGTTAGCAAACCTGTATTGCTCCAGGCTAAGGGCAAAACCATACACAGTGTCCAGTATTGCAGTCCAAGGTCAAGTACAGCACGATGAGTTATATCAGGGAAACAAAGACCAGGGAGAATCCAAAACACAGTCATGATAACAGCAAAAGATTTTTAGCAGTAAATGGTCCGGCAGAGTACCGAGCAGTATCTTACTCCTAACATACACACACTACAGTGTAACTAGCTATAATAATAGTATTATTTGCCTTGAGGCGTTTGAACCATGAAAGGTACAGCGTTAAAGATACAAACATTCTTTGGCTTAACCTGCCTGGCCCACTAGGCTTGTGGAAAATATCAGACCCTAACAGTTACCACTCAACAGCACTGAAAAAAAGTGACTTGATAATTGTTTTTCACACAACCATTGCGGCATCCCCATGGTCACATGATCAAAATTCAGGTGCTTGGCAAAACACCCGTCTTTATGATGGTTGCAGTGTCCCGGAGTCCTGTGATTCTCTTTTGTGATCTTCTGACCAGCAAAGTCAACAGGGAAGCCCAATTCGCTTTGCGACTAATTTAACAACAGCAATGATTCGTTTTACTGTTGCAAAGAAAGTTGTAAAATGAGGCAAAACAGAGGTCTCACTTGGGAACAGTGAAATGTTGGGCTCAATTGTGGTTGTAAGTCAGTCCAACACCCTGATCAATGCAGGAGACCCTATATCCCTCGTGGCGAACCTCTGGGACGTGTGCAGAAGAACCTCCTATACCATTTGAGACAAGTGGCCGTCCAGTTTCTTCTTAAAAGCCTTCAGTCAACTTCCGTAGGGAAACCCGGTCCTTTAAATCTGGCCGAAGCTCTTCATTAATTAACATCCTCCTCTTACTTGCTCTAAACTTAGATCAAAAAACTGTGAGTGTATTGTAAGAGGTAATCACCAACACCTCCCCTCCAGAGAATGAAATATTTTTGGGGATATTAAAAGAGGCAGAATATTATATTTCCCCAAAGAGAAATGGAGAAAAAACATCTTAACAAAGGCAGAAAGCAGCCCCAACAGCTTCCAGCAGACGCCTGAAGTCTTTAGAGATGGATATTTTGTCCCCATTAAGAAATCCAGACCAGTTTATTCACCAACAAAATACCTTCAGATCCAGTTGATGGGATTAAAATTTGCATTCCCCCCACCCGAATTGTAAAGTAGAGCAGGTGATCTTTTCGGGCATAATAGGATTAACCCACCACCGCTGAAATAGCAAAAGACACAAAAGCCCCTTCATTGCACAATCCCAGGAACAGTTCCTACTTCAAAATCACAGAAACCTATAAAGATCCATCCATTTATTCAGCCATTTTGTCAACTTTCCCAGAACTTCATACTGTTGTTAGTTCTGGTCATCAATAAATGGAATCCTTCTTTTCAATCATCCTCCATTTTATTTCCAGTGTCTTTTTCCTGGCTTGGAACCGGACCAGATTTTTCTTCCAAAGTACTCACATATATGTGCATATGTATAATCTCTCTCCATACCTTTCATGATACATAATACTACCAGTAAAAAAGGGGAATTGACTTGTTTTTTGGGTGCAACATGTTGAAAAATGAAACTCCAGGGGCTTAGTTTCCATCCCTTGATATAGTTGAGCCTCTCTGGCAGGGCCTCGCTGGAGGACTTTGGTGTTGCCCTGTGACGCCCCGGGTTCCCCCCTCTGCAGCAGCTTAAGCGAACCGATTAAACGCAGAGATCTTTCCTCTTGTGCCTAGAGTGGAGGCAGGAAAGGGTAAAAGAGGGATGGGAGCCCAGTTTCAGCCTCTCCCGTTCCTTTCTCAGGTTACGCCAGGTTATGCTGTGGAGAACGTTCGTAGGGGGAGGCAAACAAAGTTATAACTAGTAGCCAACATGGGTTGACCAAAAACAGATCACGCCAAACAAATATTATTTCATTCTTTGACACAGTGACTAAAAGGGGTCGTCTTGGATCCGCAGCTACAATTAGATCACCATCTGATAGCTGTGGCCAACGGTGCCTATGCGCAGGTTCGCCTGTTGCACCAGTTGTGCCCCTTCCTGGACCAGGAGGCTCTTCTCACGGTCACTCATGCCCTTGTCACCTCATGATTGGACTACTGCAATGCACTCTACATGGGGCTGCCCTTGAAGAGAACTTGGAGACTTCAACTGGTTCAAAATGCAGCCGCGCGAGTGATTGAGGGTGTACCTCGGTGCACCCATATAACAACTATCCTCCGCAAGGTGTATTGGCTGCCAGTGGTCTTCTGGGTGCATTTCAAGGTGCTAGTAACAACTTTTAAAGCCCTACATGGCTTAGGAGAAGGGTACCTTCGAGACTGCCTTCTGCTCCCTTATGCCTCTCAGCGCCCAGTTAGGTCCCACAGAGTTGGCTTGCTATAGGTCCCATCAGCCAAACAATGTCGGCTGGCGGGCCCCCATGCTAAAGCCTTCTCTGTGGCAGCGCCGACCCTCTGGAATCAGCTCCCTGCGGAGATCAGGACCATCCCCACCTTATTGGCCTTCTGTAAAGCTACAAAGACCTGGCTCTGTCAGAAGGCCTGGAATTAATGCCCCCCCCCCACCACTTTTTTTTAATCTTTTTCAATGTGTGGATGGTTGGTTTAGATGTTTTTATATTGTAACATATGGTTTTAAATTGTTAGCAGCCTCGAGTTCCCCCTGACCTGGGAAGTGAGGCAGGGTATAAATCAAATAAAATAAAATAATAATAAATAGAAGGAGTCATTTTCATTAGGAAAAATGCTGAAGGACAGCACTAAAGTTTTATTCCACAAGCACAGTGCACTCAGCCTGCCAGATATATGTTTCACAGCATAACTTACCCAGCACACTGACAAAAACATCAAAGAACTGGAAAGTGAGAAGAGGCTCCTTCATGTGTGCATAATAATCAGCTATGGTTCTAAAGACATCTCTTTCAAAACCTGAATATGTGGGTTGTTTCAGATCTGGATATCTGGGCCCTAAAAAGAATAGAAAAGGCGAAAGTAGAATAAAAAAAAGATTCCCTGGTTGGATTACACAGGTTGCAGAAACAGCACTAATTGACACCTGTAGCAATAATGAAAATTCTAAGTATTTTTATTTATTAAAAGTATAGCTGCCCAGCTCACACATAGGTGACTCTGGGTAGCTTACATAATTTTAAAAAGATCCAACGGAGAATAAAAACCCATTAAATAAAAATTACCCCACTTCCATGGCAGCAATAACGTAATCAAATCAGCTACATAATTGGCTCCATCTCCGTTTGTGGTCATCAGGCCCACTGAGAAAACCATATTTTCAGAGCCTTTCAGAAAAGCAACAGGGGGGCCACATCAGGGAAAAGCCAGCAACAACACTATGCTGTCACATAGGTATAGGAATGAAAATAGTGATTAAACCGTTAACAAGGACTTAAGCTACTGTCCTTCTAAAAACTTGTGCAATCATGACATGTCTATTCATAAACTTCCGCAATTCAAGATAATTTTGAATTTCCTAAACAAATTGGTGGTTTAAATGTCTGCAGTACAGATTTCTCTCAGCCAAACCACTTCAGAATAGACCCAGGGAATTACCTGTTTGAAAGCACTTCAACTTAATCCTCATCTCCTTGCTTCTCCAGATAGATAATCCCTGATTTAAAACGGATTATCTTTTAACACAAAGAGTAACCATGATGAACAATTGAAAGGGCTTTCTAATAGAAGTCATTCTAATAGAATGACTACAACTAAGAACAATATACTCATACTACCTGAAACTATAGCATAAAGCAATTTACAAACATACCTTCTTCAGTAATTTTTCCTTCTCATATATCCACCATGTATAATATGGACATTCAGAAAAACTTTAAAACATTGCATTCTCTTTATTACCAAATCCAAATTGCCTCTATGTGTGTTGTTAAATAAGACATGGAATGAAAGGATCATCTTTCCTTTGAATACTTAAGCATACTCTAATTTTACTTATAGGAAGGTAGCAATACCAATTTAAAAACAGTATGCAATCCACCCGACACTTTCAATCTGAAGAAACCAAGCTTAACTTAGTCTTTTAACACAATTATCTATGAATGATATAAAAGGAAATTTCTTCTTCCCCTATATTAGCAACTTTTAGAAAGTTCAACATGATTCATCCTGCCTTTGTCAGTAACCTTAAATGTTCCTGGACACATGAAAATTTGAAAAGGACTAGTCCTAGTGTCTGAGGGTCAGAGACAGTCAAAAGAATACAGGTAGTCCTTGATTTATGACTACAATTAAGCCCAAGATTTCTGTTGCTAAGTGAGAAACTTATTAAGTGAGTTTTGCCTTATTTTACGACCTTTCTTGCCACAGTTTTTAAGTGACTCATTGCAGTTGTTAAGTTAGCAACACAGTTGTTAAGGGAATCTGGTTTACCAATTGACTCTGCTTGTCAGAAGGTTGTCAAAGGTGATCACATGACCCAAGGACACTTAACTGCCAAAAATATGAGTCAATTCCCAGGTGTGTCATTTTGATCGTGTGAACATGGGGATGCTGCAATGGTTGTAAATGTGAAAAATCATCGTAAAGTCACTTTTTTCAGTGCTGTTGTAACTTTGAACCATAATTAAATGAACTGCTGTAAATCAAGGACTACCTGTGTTAATCCCATAATCAGACCATTCTTCAGAAAATATTCCACTCAATAAACTGCAGCTTTGGAGCAATGGTTGATGAGAATGAGACATTCTGTGTGGTAGGTTGATTTCCTCCCAGCTCTGTTGCAGAAAGTATCATATTATTATTAGAAAAACTCTATATGATGGAAAACAGATTCATCTAATCAAAATCAGTTTATTAAAAAAGAACGATGGATTTCTGTTTTACTGAAGTCAATGAGAAAGATTAAGTTCAAAAGGCAACATATAGAAATAAAAAAAAATACTCACAGTTCGCTAAACATTTCATTGCTGATAGAACCCAGTGAGGAATTTCTTCTGCATCAAAAATTTTTAAAAGTGGGTTAATATATTAGCATTTATTAGACAAAAGAAATTCGGTTTTAAATTACAACTGCAGGCATTTATTTATTTAACAATTTTGTTTCTTCCCATAATAGATTTAATATTTCTCCCCTTTATTTCTTATCTATAAAGTGAATCATAGTCTTTATAGGCAGCTGCTCATTGATCAGTTAAGGATCACTTCATGTAGGCATTGAGGAAAACAATTTTAGTGTACAAAAACAGTACCAGTATTGCAGTACCAGATTGCAATAGAAAGCAATAACTTTCCACAGAATAAGATAATAAGTATTCTTTTTCTTGGTGCACAGAGATGATCTCTATGTAATAAAGAACATTTTTTAAAAGCACAACCCAAATGAATACACTCAATTTTGGTAAGGATGCTGTTCATCATTTCAACAATGCACACTGCAGTGAAACATACTTGCAGACAATTAACTCATGCACTACTTAATGGATTCAGTTTCAACTTATTATTCCTCATCCAGCCAATTTTTAACTGAGGTTGCACTATCGTGGAAGCCATACTGTCCTCAGAAGAGATTATGGAAAGATATTTCTTGAGAATACCTGGTTCCAAATCTCCTGATGATCCTTCCTAGCAGGTTTACGTAGCCACTGGGGAATATTAGAGACAGAAGGAGCTTTGAGAGACAATCCATAATAGATTCCGTTTGAAGGAAATCTACCTCAGAGATAGAAATGGAGTGACTATAAAACGATGTCCCCCCATTCCCACACAGGTGTGCTGTGCTCAGTCCTGGAATTAGTTAGAGTTGTGGGAGGGCATGTACAAGGAAAGACAGCAAAGAGTAATTGGAATTATCAAAGTTTCCTAGATTTCATGGAGAATCAAATTATCACCAACTCTTTTATTTCTTTAGACAGATCTGTCCCAGATCTGTCCCAGAACAGCGAAGCTGTTGAGGTGATGACTCGGTGCCTGGAGGCTGTGAGGATCTGGATGGGGACCAACCGGCTTGAGCTCAACCCTGACAAGACCGAGTGGCTGTGGGTTTTGCCCCCTCGTGATCCAGTTGATTTTCCAATGTTGAAGCTGGGGGGGGAGAAATTGTCCCCCTCTGAGCGAGTTCGCAACTTGGGTGTCCTTCTGGATACACAGCTCCAATTTGAC
>JANHGC010001031.1:167847-180116 GCA_027560395.1 Boaedon fuliginosus
AGCAACTTCTCCCTGAGTCCTGATTTAGTTAAAAAAAATTTCCCTGTGCCCCCAGAAGCATCAAGAAATGTCGTCTCATATGTGATCTGCGTGATGTACATTGTGTCGGTCTCATAGTGGTGCTGGCAGGCCCCATTACAAATGCCCCCATGTGTAGTACTATGAAGCCATTACCATGGCAACTTCACTGTGCTGTAGGCTGTATCTTCACAGAACACGCACCCCGAGGGGTCAGAACACCCCCCCTCCGAGGGGTGTTAGGGATGTCTTACCCCCACAGTATTTCTTTCCAGAAAGTAAGTCCTTTGTGTACCAAGTTTGGTTGAAATTGCTCGTGGTGTTCCAGAGTTATGTTGGAATATACACACACACATACCCATCCATTTTTATATATAGGTTGTAAATAAATAATTTATTTATTTATTATAATGTTTCTCTCCCACCTTTCTGCCTATTAAGAGCAAGGACATTAAGATAGCTAATAGCATATAGAATAAAAGATACAGTCGGATCTGAATAAAATTACCACAGTCAATAAACACTGGGAAAAATACATCTCCCTCCTAAAAGAAAACAACAGTCAGATATCCTTATCCAGTTGAAATAGTTGCCTGAAGAATTTCTTTTGACCTTGGGATTTAGGATTGTGAAGAATAAAGCTTGAATTCTAATAATAAAAAGGCTCTTTCCTGAGTATATGCCACCAAAAGACAGAGTAATCTCTTCTCCAGCTGTGTATAAACAGCTGCATTCACTTTCTGTGCAGGAAGCAAGCAAATCTTGCAGGAGGAATAAAGGAACATAAATAAAGGAATAAAGGAATATTGCTAAAATTGTAAAACCTCAGCTCTCTGAAAGTGGGGAGAAAGCTCCAGCTCTGGAGGGGGAACATATCTTCAGAAACCCTTTCCTATCCCATGTGACATTGGTTTCCAATATCAGAAGGGGTCAAAGGAGGAACACCTGGCAGAAACATTGATCCAAACCATCTTGCTAAATGTCTCCAGACTGTCATTTTTAAAAATGGTAAAGTTGAATTAGCAATTAGCACTAGCAATTAGATTTATATACTGCTTATCAGTGTTTATACAGCTCTCCCTAAGCGGTTTACAGAGAGTAAACATATTGCCCTCAACAATCTGGCTCCTCATTTTACCAACCTCAGAAGGATGGAAGGCTGAGTCAACCTTGAGCCTCGTGAGATTCGATCTGCCAAACTACTAACAGGGGGCAAGTCTGCAGTACTGCATTTAACCACTGCATCACTGAGGCTCTTCCACTAATTAAAAAACAAGGAATATGATAAAATCGAAAGTGAAAACAACATGGAATTGTTATTCATTCCTCACTTCCTTTCTACCAGCTCCTACAAGGTATTGGAGCTCTAAATTATTTTAATATTATTATGACGACAATATAATTGTTTGGTCTATTCTTCTTGTCTTAAACTGTATACTGTTAACCTGCAATGGCTTTACAGAGTATGTATTTTTCCCATATTATATATATTTAATACTTGATAAAGAAATCACCCTGTCCTTTTTTTCCTGCTAGCTTTCACTCAGTGGAACAAAAGAAAATTTTACTCACAGATTTTTTTTTCCACAGAAGAAAATTTCTTCTGTTCATAGTTCATAGTTGGAATACACTGTTATTTCACTTATTTAGCACATTTGAGATATGTAACAAAATGTTGCTGATGTAAATGTTTTAATGTTCAATCATCTTTCCAATTGATTGAGGCTGGATTTCCAATTTTCTATTAAATCCTGAAAGATGTCATCAAAAAGGAACATCTATAGGCCCTTTAGCAGCAATATTGTTGGTAAGATTTTTTTTTGAGAAATTAGTAAGATTTTTTTATTCCTTTAAAGACATCTGAAAATATAATCCATTCCATTTCCCTACCAACAACTTTCAATTTTGGACAGGTTTCAAAAGACAATGATGGCCCACATTATCCATAATCCTTTAACTAACAATGTCAGGGACTCCATTTCGGTTCTTCTATATGTTGCCAGTCATCATCAACCTCTGTCTAGCAGCCTGAAGGCTATGGAAGGAGAAAGAAGCCAAGTCACGCTAGCAATGCTCAAGTAGCTTTTATTCTTCCAGCAAACTTTGGGAATCTGGGAACAAGGCAAGCAGGATATACAAATTAAAGTCACCGCTGGAGTGTCTGCCTCCCAGCACTTTTCAATGCTTTATCTGCAACCCCACCCCCTCTTCAAATTACCACCCCACTCCCATGCAGCAAGCCCCCATCCTGTGTAAACAGATTAATTAGTAATTAGTCATGAGCACATCCCACTCGCTCCTCGTGACAGCAGTAACAGCAATTCAACTGTGAGCACATGTTTCTGACTGTCTCTTAAGCATAGGGCAATGATGCCACCCTACAGCTCCACCATCATGTCTCAGCTGACCCAGTAGCCAGTCACCGCTGCATTGGGGAGTGATGTCCCCCACTCCAGGTATGTCGAGTAGCAGAGGCTCGCAACTCGATACCTTTTTTTAACTAATGCAGACTTTTCGGTATTTTTACATTTGTAACAAACTTACCAAATGTCCCCATACATAAATGATTGCTCTTGAGTTGAGTGTAACATTTTCGTATTTTTATCTATTATATTTGAAATGAATTTAAGTTCTAAACTCAAGTGTGCCAAATAGGATATTTAAATAGGATATCAAGCATGCAGAGATTCATACTTTAAAGTTGATAGCTTCAGATTTCGATCTCCCATTTCTGATACATCCAAAAGATTTATTTAAAAAAAAAAACCAAAAAATATTGGTTGTGCTAAAACTTGATCCAACTAGTTGGGGAATCAAGTAGCATCAATGAAAATTTGTCCACAGCTCTGAGAGCATCTTCATGTTCTGCCAGAATATAAATATTTGTCTTCATTAAAATCAGCTTTCAATTTATCATTATATCATGGTTCAAAATATTCTCTGAACTATATAACATCCACATGACGTATATTTACTTTAAATGGGTTTCATCATGAAACATCAATATTCTCTTACATTAGGTTGCTAAATGAAGTCCTTATGTCAACTCTCAGGACATGTAAGTGGTTTCCAAATTATCTATGTCAACGCTCTGAAAGCAGTTTTCAAAGTAATAGAAGATTGGCAGCTAGCATGATGATCTTACCTAATTGAGTAATGAAACACCAGCAAGCAATCAACCAAGCCCAGAGAGCACCAAGGACTCCATGTATCTTGTTCTGAGAATCAATGTTGAGAACTAACTTGCCAATAGATAAAGAGATAATATTTTTGCAACTAATAAGTGTCATTAGCTTGGAATAGAACCAATATTAAACTACACACCAAGACAGCAAGTAAAGTGGTTTGCCCATCTGGAGAGAATGTCTGGTGTTCCATACAATATAAGGCATACATAAAAAGAGAAGGTCAAAGAGCATGTGGCAGACCCAGAACAAGATGGAAGACAACATCAAAGAAACACTATGGCAGCATCAAATAACAATGGCTGAAGCCATGAGAAATGGAAGAACCAAAGCTCTGTATCTCCCTTGACATCAGAAGTGATAAAAGAGGAAGCAATAAATCTAATTAAATAAATAAATAAATAAATAAATAAATAAACATCCATGAATATAAAAACACATTAAAATATACAACATGGAAACAACACACATACTAATACATTCATACGGGGGGGGGAGGTCAATGGTCCCAAGCCCACTGACACAGCCAGGTCTTAACAGCCCTATGGAAGGTTAATAGATTGGGGATGGTCTGGATCCCTGAGGGGAGCTTCCCCAGATTCCAGATTTATTTACATACAGCTCTGTAAAAGGTATTTATCATTTTTTAAATTTTGTAAGATGATAAAGTTCATGCAACAGAATGCAGCCAGTGAATTTCCCTCCTGTGAACTGAAGGATATATCCATTTTCAAGAAAATGCAAAAAAAGGTAGACCAGCACATTCCTTAAGCCTTGTTGCCCAATGCTTTGAGAATGTCCATCCCCCAAGGCCTCAAGGTAATTATGCATATTGACTAACATTTGGTGATTATAATGTAAATGACACTGTTCTCAGGAATCAAGATCTGAGTTTCAGTTTAGTAACTGGTTGCATCAAATCTGATTCATCAAGTATGAGAAAAACTGAACTTCCAGATTGTACAGCAAATAAATTATCATATATTCAAAAAACAACTTACCCTTTGGACAAGAGGATGCCACGATACAGGAACACGTATACATATGTGATAATTTTATGAAAACAGCATGTTTTTGTGGGGGTGGGATATGAGTTTTTCTCAGAATAATAACTAACCACCAATTGTGAAAAACACAACGGACTCTGCTAAAATTCACTATAAAATGATTATGACTTTAAATATAAATCCATCTACTTACAGTCATTCTCAAGATCATTGCTAGCAACTGCAGGAACTTTGTTTTCATAAAAGCCTGATTATCAGATTGTTCATTTTTATAGGGTTAGTTATTTTCCAAAGGTATAAGCAAAATGGATTAGCCGCCTCGAGTTCCCTTTGACCGGGGAAATGAGGCGGGGTATAAATCAAAACAAACAAGCAAACAAACAAACAAACAAACAAACAAACAAATATCTCTCTCTTTAATAATTGTTTGAAAAGTTGGGCAAAGTGCAATAATGAAAAAGCTTAATTCCAAAGTTCATTTTTATATAGTATTGCAAAATAAAATATTTTTCAGATAGAATGATCTTCTTTCAGTGGCCAACTGAAAAAAGCCAACTGTAATCTGTATATTGAAATTATGAAATGATTATTTTGAATTATGGGAAAATTCAGTTGGGAGGGGAAGTGGGACAAGCCTTTTATTTCTTTTGTGAGTTTAACAATATAATTTTAATTCTTTAAAATCATAACTACTATTATCTATCAAGTTACAAACGTTTCTTTTTGTTGCTCTTCTTTCCCTCCCCCTAATATTGTACTTTATTTTTTGTACTCCATTTTTTTTACTGATATTTCAATGCCTTCCCCACCCTTACCCTGCTGTGTTGTCTCATGTCACCAGGAAGATTTTCCAAAGATGATAAGCAAAAACCATGAGAATGTAAGCCAAGAGTATATACAATAATCCCAGCAGGATTATCCAAGACATGAAAGTCATCCCAGCTACCCAGTTAGAGCAAGCAGGCACCTTTTTGGGCAGTTCCAATATAAAA
The DNA here is from genome assembly GCA_027560395.1 of Boaedon fuliginosus. Taxonomy (NCBI): domain Eukaryota; kingdom Metazoa; phylum Chordata; class Lepidosauria; order Squamata; family Lamprophiidae; genus Boaedon; species Boaedon fuliginosus. Next base: position 173,050 of record JANHGC010001031.1, read on the forward strand.
AGATGCCAGAAGCAGATGATCACTTTACTGACAATGGCAAAGATGTAATTTCATACTGTGTGGGAGAAGCCAATGGTAAACGACTCCTGTATTTAAATAAAAAGTATGTGGAAGGAAATTATAAAATGACTAGATAATCCATATGGACTAGATAGTCCATATCACTTCAGAGTTATTTACCTACCTAAATAAACAGAATGACCACAGACAGGTAAAAAGCAGTGAGAGTGGGAGTCTGATTTCTTGACAGCTCCCCCACTGACTTTGTTTGAGAGATGATGGCAGGAAGTATTGTTAATCACGATTAGGTGAATGCAGTGGCATGCTGTGGCCAGAATTTTGCCATGGTTAGCATTAGCAATGCCAATAGCACTTAGGAATGAAGGTAAAATATACATGTTGCTGGATCCAATCTAGGTCAGCTACTGAGACCAGGGGTTTACTCTTCCATGCTTTCAGATTCGTTCTGCAGTCCATCCTCAGGGAATTTCTCTCTAGCAGAATTCTTGTTTAAGCAATCCCTCTTGTCTGTGGCGGGGTGGTGGTGGTGGTGGTGGTGGTGACAGAAAAAAAAAATATATCCCAAACTGTCTCTCCTCAACATGCCCATTATTCTTTCGCATAGAGTGTAGAGATCACAGAGGAAGGGATTACAAAAGAGTAAATAGCCACACAATGTAGAATATACCAGGATATTTGCGTAGCAATCTCGGATGGTCTGGGAAATTGAAATGAAGGAGAGAATGACTTACCAACCTTCGCCAATCCAATGATTTCTTTATTGCTAACAGAGTCTTCAAGTAACCAAAAGGATGCCTATATAGATGCACATCACTAGATGGAGTAGGCATAACAAAGTATTAAACTATTGTGTAATATTCTTTATTTCATATGCTAGCAAAATAATGTTTAGTATCAAACCACACAGATAAAAGCCACACATAGAAAGAGAGATGCCAGATGTCCAAACTGAATTTACCAAAAATCAAGGAACATAAGGCATTATTGCTGATACATGCTGAACAACGTCAGGACTAGATTTGGGTTCTTCTACAGGTAGTGTCCCAGAAACAGTCACAAATTGTGGTCAAATGAACATGGGATGCTGCTACCAGTTATAAAAGTGATTCAATTATCAAGTACCCTAATGCTGTCATGTGACTGCAGTCTAGGTAGTAGTCTAGTGATCTTAAACCTTTTTTGACCAATGCCTAGATTTCAGTATTTTTACATTTGCAATAAAATTACCAAATGTCCACATATATAAATAGTTGCTTTTGAGCTGAGTGCTACATTTTGATATTCTTAATCATTTTTAATGCATTTAACTTCTAAACTTAAATATACTAAATAGGATATCAGACCATTTTCCTTCAAGCAAAATATATATAAATGCATTGTTTGTAGAAGTATGAAATTAGAAGAAATTCATTTTCTTTCATTTTTTAATGCAACATTTGTGTTTGGCACCTTTACCTGAGATTCATATTTTAGAGTTGATAGATTCAAATTAAATTCTCACATATCTAAAATATTTACTTCTTTTGTGAAAAGACAGCTGGCTTCACTGAAACCTGACTCAACCAGATAAGACTGTGGGAATACTAGAAAGTATTAAAGAAATTTTATCCACAGTTGTGGTGAAGCTGATGGCATCTTCATGTTCTGTCAGAATTGTAACTATCCATCTTCATTAAAATCATTTTCAATTTCTCATTATAGCATAGTTCCAAAATTGTCTGAAATCTGATTCAGCTAATATAGATAAGATGGGAAAGCTAATAATATTACAGGTAGTCTCCAACCTATGGAAGTTGAGACCTTATGTCAGTCATAAGTCATTGTAATGTCAAGTCAAGTCAAATCTGATCTTTGTGGTTGTTATGCAAATCCATTCTCCCAAATATGTCTTTTTTCTTTTCTGGAAATGACAACAAATCCCAGAAACCTGGAAATAGTCACAAATTGTGGTCAAATGACCATGGGATGCTGCTACCAGTCATAAATGTGATTCAATTATCAAGTACCCTAATGCTGTCATGTGACTGCAGGGATAGGTTGCAATGTTTTGTGACAGGCAGAAGTGCTCTATAGGCAGTAAGGCACCCCTTCTGAGGCTGTCATAATTTTGATCAGTTGTTAAGCAACTGGTTATAAATCAAGGACTACCTGTAATGGAATTTTGCCCAACGGTGGTGAGTCTGAAGACAATTTTGGAACTGTGCTATAATGACCTGATTTCAGTTAAGTTTAGTAATTAAATACGTAAGTAAATTACGTATTTTATTAAGTATATTAAATAAGTAAATTAAATTAGTAAGTAAATAAGATGCTTTAAATATGAAAAACACAAAATTCAGAAGTGGGTTAGGGCTGCCTATATACATGAACATCACCAGGAAGAGTAAATTTTACAAGGTGTGACATTTTACATGTGTGTAAATTTTACAAGGTGTGAAAACTATTTTGCAATATCCTTAATTTCACATACTAGCAAAATAATAGTTAAGATCATCCAATGCAGATTAGAGCCCTACATAAAAAGGGAGATGCCAGATGTTCACAATGGCTTTAGATAAGATCAAGGTTCATGAAACATAATTGCTGATAACATGCAAGATAACATGTAAGAGAAAACCAAGGAAAACCAAGAAATCAATATGTATATCACTGATTATAGAAAGGCCTGTGATTGTACTGGGTTATGAAATGTGCTTAGAAATATGGAAATTCCACATCTCATTATTCTTTGTGAGAAGGCTATCTTAAATTTACTCCCAACCCCTGCCTACTTTTGTGGGCTAGGTTCATGATGCCACAAGTCATTTTCAAGGCTATCTCCAGGTGGAAAAGTTAGAAAAGTTGAATATAGAGGCATCTAGCCAGATCACAGCAAGGTCATTCCAAGTTGTTGTCAGTTACTACATTCCTGCAGTAAATGCTGTGTCATAATTTCAGTTTTTCTAAGACCTAGATACCATGTATATAACCTGTAACGTTATGGGCTTTGGGATTCTTCTGAGTTATTTTAGCAGGAGCCCAGTGATCACTGCAGCTATGTATGTCAGTTGGCATTTTTTACCACAACGATCAGGTGTAGTTGGCAGGATAAGGATTAGGAGCAAGTCACTATGTTTGGTACACCGCTGTCACCCTTGGAGGTCCATGGTTCCTGCCTTTGGGTAGAAGATGACCAGACTGAGTCTGTGGGAGGCATCAAGCACATCAGTCTGGAGTCCCTTCACACCCGCAAGAGATCTATGTCCACTCTACTTTGAATTATGTTGTCTTATCTTGATTCTTATCCACTGCTAATTTGCCTTGACCTTTAGTATGGTAGTTCAGATTCTTGTAGAGAGTGTTAGCATGCAGTAAACCTGCATTCATTTGAACAGCCTTGATTCCTGATTTCTTGCACCTGACAGTGTCCCCTTTACCCAAACAAGCCTCCTTGGAGATGTTTAATTTGGGATTTAGGTGGTGGGAAATTCCAGTGGAATTTTGCTGGAGCAAGTTCAAGGCTGTGAATCTAAATCCAAGGACATTGCAATTGAACAACAAATCATAGGTTCCTTCTTATCTGACCGTACAAGAACAACTAGCAGGGATTGAAGGATTTGACAGCTGATTTGTGTGTGTGTGTGTGTGTGTGTGTGTGTGTGTGTGTGTGTGTGTAAAAACAGAAAGGACTAACAGAATAGTAATTTTTGTCTGCTTTTTGTCTTAACCTGCTTCTGACTGATTGTCCATCTTCCATTGATATGTATATCGGCCTGGTCATTTCTTCTTCTCAGCTGTCCTTACTTGTGGTGCTAGGGGAGGTTCCCCCTGAACTTCAGAACATGAAACTCAAAGAGGAGGAGAGTTGATTCCCATGTTGTATGCATGGGTTTAAGTGAAGAGCCTTTTTCACATGCATTTTTATACCTTTACAAATTCACTGCTGCTGACCAGAGCCGTCCATTTTTAAGCAGTCTATAAAAATATATTTGTACCTGCAAGGTTGGATTAGAGAGTTAGATGGGCTCAGTGAATGGTGAGGAATACATGCTCTTTAGAGCCATGCCACTGTTTTTATTACTGTACTTGTTTTGTAAGATAATGTTATTTTATTTCTGTAAAACTACCTAGAGTTATCTGTAATGGAGTGGCCTATAAATTAAATAATAAATAAATAAATAGTATCAAGATAAAAAGAAGTACTTCTTTGTATCTATTCTGTTTCAGTTAGGCTGCGCCTAGGATACGGAAATGAATTTGGGGCATTGTATTTTAAGAATAATAATAAACTGGAGTATGTTCAGAAGAGCAACCAAGATGATAAGAAACCTGACAGGAAAAGTTAAAGAGGAATGATTGGAGGAAGAAGGTATGTTTAGCAATAAGGCTACACAGAGATATGAGAGCTGTTTTCAAATACCTGAAAGTCACCTAAAAGACTGTCATGAAGAAGATGGGACTGAATTCCTCAGGTAGTCTAGAAGAGAAAACAAACAAGTTTAAATGATAAGTAAGTTGTAGTTAGACACCAGGAACATTTTCCAATGATAGAAGCTGTTCAATCATAGACATTCCTTTGTAAAGAGAAGCTGGATGGCACTCTCCTGTGGATGTAACACCTAGGATTTTCTACTGGGAAGAGAATGTAATTAGATCAGCATTTCTCAATCTCAGCAGCTTTTATATGTAACTTCAATTCCCAGAATTTACCCAGCCAGTTGACATCCAAACATCTTAAAACTGCTGAAGTTGAAATACAATGGACTAGATGCTGCTCTCCCTTAGATTTTATACTTCTGTATTTTGTGTTATTTACATTACTTAATAGTTTATTGATTATTTATGATAAACTTGTCATTTTTATGAATATGATTTATTTTTCATTGAGCATGTAATTTCAATTTGATATAACCGCTACAAAGTCCTTTGAGTTGGCTGAGCTATTATATCTATTAAACACATTTCTTTATCAAATTTACATGGCCACCAGTCTCACAAGAAGTGACTCTGAGCAGCACCAGTGACTCCATGCACCACAGAAGATTTGATCAGCAACAGAGCCACCTCAAGATTTCACTGGTCCTCTAGGCTCTGCAGTCTGATGACGAAGTGAGGTCTTGAGGGACTTCTGGAAAATAAAAAGAAATGGAACTGACCTCACTTCAGGGGGGAGGCATAAGGCATGTGCCATGGCAGAGAAGATCTGCTAAGTATAGTTTCCTGAGAGAAGGGACTTGTAGCATTCCTCTCTTCCCAGATCTGATGGAATAAGAAAATATAATCCAGAGAGATTGCACTTCAAATAACCAAGGCCCATGTTTTGAAGGACTTTAAAGGTCCTTCAAATTGGCAAGATCAGGGTATACAGCAAAATTCAATGAAGTTAATCCTTTATTTTATTCCTAATGGACAAAAACTTGCCAAATTAAAGCTGTAATCTTCTAACCTACTAGATATATTCTGAGATTCTAGGGTGTGGCTACCCTGAACCTCTCTGCCAGTCCCCCCATACATTTTGGGACTGCACAGTCTCTTAATCTGGGATTCTCTCTAATGAGATTTACTGCCTCCTCTCTGGAAAAACTCTGGGTTGATAAGACTCCTCTCCACTGATTTTTAGGTGTGCATTCTATCACACCTGTGCCACTTTAACAAGCCAAGAGTGGCATGGATCTACAGAGCATGTGGCTGAGTTTATAGTCCTGAGGCCCCTGTCTACTTATTCAGGTCTAACAAGTTAAACTGATCCCTAATAACCAGGCAAGACTCCTCCCAAGGCATCTGATCTGAACTTGCAACAAAGCTGGAGTCCAATTCCAAAAAAGCTCAAGCTAATTTCTTTGTAAGATGTTGAACAAATTCTTCCACACATCTCTGCATGTACTTTTCCAGGTTTTCTCCACCCAAGAGTACCCATGTCACACTAAACAAGGCTGCATGACAGCAGTCCATTGATGCAATAAGGGTAGAGAGGTTCTGATGCTTTGCTGCTGTTGTTGCCACAGGTTAGGCCTTAGTAGCACTAACTACAGTAGTGATACGAAGACATCATGAGGATTGTAGGTTAAGTATTCGTTAAGCATATGTATTTTGCAAATACTAAGATGGATCTTGAGATTCAAGCAGAAACCAAAGTGGATATTCTAAATAAACAAGTATATAATTGAATGTCAAAAGATTCAAAATGAGTTTGATCCCTGTTCATCTTTACTATACAGTAAACCACAATTAATCAAAATAGGACTTAAACATGATGTGGACATTCAGCATGCTAGTCTTTCCAGATACTGCTGCCTATACCATTGTTTTATAAAATGATCCCTTTGGCCTACATTTTCATCCCAACCCATCATTTTACAATGGTAATTCTTAATTTCACATGCAAGGAAAATAATGCTTATGATTATCCAATGTAGATGATGTGCATGGAAAAAGAGTTGCCACATGTTCAAGCTGGCTTTAGAAAAGGCTGAGGAACACAAAATATTATTGCTGATATATGCTGTACGACTGAGAAAGCCTAAGTATACTTAAAACATTTAAGCACTAGTACAGCATGTCATTTAATGGGGTGAACATTAATTTCTGCATTTTTTTTCAGTGAGGGGTTCTAAAAATATGTGTCTTTACACCAAGAATTCAAATCTGCTGTTATTTTTGCAATTGCACAATTGCTATGGTAGTATGGTAGCTTGGTATGGTAAATCCACATTTGATCCTAAATCACACAAAAGTCTCTTGTAACCCAAATACTGTTAACTTCATCTTCTCAAAATTACACCTTGTGTTACAAAAATTAAAGTATTTTTCTGCATGAATCTTATCTAGCTAAGCAAAAAAATAATCAATGTAATCATAAACTAACATCAGAAAGCAATTATCTAAATTACAAAAATGTTTCATCAAGTCTTGTTTTGATTTATTCTTCGACATCAGCCACCAACTTGCTTCTTAGCCTCTGATATAATCTTCATGTTTCTCATATGTATATGTTACGGTGAAAGACCGAAATCTGGAGAATGTTGACTTTCACCGGTGAAAGACCGAAATTGGAGAATGAGTTTTTT